>JAXCGZ010001112.1:0-15000 GCA_037179515.1 Halocaridina rubra
TTCCCAGCGAGAGCGGCCTAGCCTTTATTATTGTTTTAGCTATCTTTTCACCTTTTGAGAAACCACCTCTGCACTCATAGCAGGAAATCATATTTGTATATCTTCATGGGGCTGGAATTTCGTTTGAGGATGTAACTGAACGAAAACTCACATTTGTGTCTAGTCTTTAGTCAAATACCAGTTATATTTTTTTTGCAGGTTCTTAATAGGTCGTAAATGGCAACAGCATAAATGTCTTTGTGCCTTACCTTTTATAAAATTGTTACATCATTGTTCAGTATATATTATGCCTGGTGGAGGGGAGAAAAAATTCCACTCCTTTATTCATGTGATGTTAGTTGAGAAGAAATCCTCCCTCGTGTATTCTGTTAGTTGTAAGAGTCAACTAAAAGGATAGGGGATTGAAGAGCTGGTATTCTTGACCTACCTGAAATTTTTTCTCTTCTTGCCACAAATTGCTGATCAGTGAGGTGAGGATGGACAGGGTATGATGAATCTCTTATGCTTCCTTTTTTCTGTTCCTTTGTTTCACCCTTCTTGCTTCAGCAGGATGTGACATCATGTTAATATCTGTTCATGAAAACTTCTCAAAATAAATTTTTCTTCCAGCTTAATTGTGTAGATAGATGCGTTGGGAAGCACATCAGTGTTAATAACAAGATTATGTCAGTTTATTCTGAGGTCCAGCCCATTCACATGCAGAGGAGATTAGAAGAGTTTAATAAGCAAGTAGAAGCTCAGCAAGAATTAGCTGCTCAGCAGGAACTGGCTACACAGCAAGAATTGGCCGCTAACAATACTGAACCTCCGAGTAATTAGTGACTCATACTATAGGATAATTTTGTTGTAAGTGTTAAATTGTTGAGTTTCAGTTATGGCTTTTGTAACCAAATTGTTTCCTGTAAAATATCTTAGGAGAGTGCCCAGTTTAAGTATATTTACCTTTCAAGCAGGTTTCTTTAAAGACTTTGAAAAAGTGCGAGCATGTTACAGGGTAACAGTTCCTGTTCGTAGTTTTTCTGTGAGTGCCTATAAGTTCAGCAGTGGTAGTTCTTCTGAAACTGAACAAGCTGACACACAGCCTCTTGGCAAGTGCAGCCAAATTACCAGTTAGTTTTCACTTGCAAAGTTTGCAGTACTCGTCAGACCAAAATTATCTCACAGTTAGCATATAAAAAAGGTGTTGTTATCGTTACTTGTGATGGATGCTCTAAGCATCATTTAATTGCCGATAATCTTGGTTGGTTTTCTGATTTGGATGGTAAAAAGAATATAGAAGATATATTAGCATCAAAAGGAGAAGTGGTGCAGAGAGGTATAGCTTCCAAGTACCTAGAACTTGGTGAAGTGAACACAAGTACCTCCGTAAGCAACAACAAAAGTATTGAAAAGGAAGAAGAAAGGGAAAGGGCAGCTTGGAATACAGTTCAAGATACTCTTGAACAGATGGCAAATGATACGAGCATTTCTAAAGATACCCAGAAAAGTAAAAAAGTAGATGATAACTGAGTCTTGATACAAAAAAAGCATTTATCATGGAAAGTAACATCACTTTAGTTTTGGTTGTTGGTTTACCAGGTGCCGGTAAATCAACCTTCTGTAAGAATATTTTATCTCAAAAATATGTCAACATTAAGTCAGTGGAATATCACATTATTTATGTTTGCTTTGATACACTCATACCTTTATCCACTCAGAGGCAGTATGCAGAGGCAAGGATAAATGGAAATGAAGATATAATGGATTGTTGGAAAGGGGCCAGACATGAAATTTTGATCAATGTAGATAAACTTATCAGTTCCCTAAAGAGTGGTGTGTGTGATGATCATGCGTGTAACATGTTTAATTTAGATTCTGAAACAATAGGCAAGAACAAACTTATGTCCTATCTGATTGTATTAGATGATAATTTTTACTACAGAAGTATGAGATATGAATATTTCCAGTTGGCTAGGAAGCACACTGTGGGTTTTATGCAAGTCTATATAGAATGTAGTACTGACACAGCTATAAAGCAGAATACAAAGAGAGGAGAAAACCAGTTACCAACTTCTGTTATTGTAAATATGGCTCAAAAATTTCAGTCGCCGAAACCACATGAAAATGAATGGGAATATTCAACTTGCATTATGTCCCTTGATAATTTTGGTGATTTAAAGGAATTTTGGGAAATGCTGCATGCATGCATGATGTCTCCCGTACAACCTTTAGAGGATAATGAACAAGAACGAGAAAACTCTCGGCTTATTTGTTCACAAAGTGTATCTCATCAAATTGATTTATATTTGAGATCACTTGTGGGTAAGAATATCAAAGAAGCACGTGCAAATGGTATTCTGAAAGGAACAGAATTATCTACTATATCGTCAAGGGTAAATGGAGCTCGTCAAACGCTCTTGGATGCTGTGAAGAAGGGAGTACTTCTCTTTCCAGCTCGAATAGCAGAAACTATAGATGATAATAATAGAGATTTATTTCAGAATTTCATTGAGGCTGAGTTTCAAAAACTTATGTAATATATTGTAATTAAAGGAGGTTGATAGTTATGCAGCATTTTTTATTACCTTGGGATGATGTTATGGTATGCAGGTGTGTTAAGATAGTGTAAATTTTATAGATATAAATAAACTATACAAAATATTTGTAAATTCTGATTGATATTGCATGTATCTGAACTGTCATAAGAAATCAGACAAGACGGTCTTCTTCTCATGATGTTTAATAGTAGAGCTTTAGTTTATAAGTTCCTTCGTAATTTAGCCATGATATTTGTGTTATAATTTTAATTAATATTAGAAGTGGCACTAAGTAAGTTTTAGTAAAGCATATATAGAAGGTAGTTTAATAATAGTTTCTTGTAATTTTGGAGTTTCTGAAATTTTAAATATTTGTTATAGAATTACTTGTGTGTTGTATTCAATACCCTGTAATGTGTATTTCCAAGACTAGAATTGTAGTCTTTAAAGCATAGTGACTTGAATAAGTTAAAGATTATAGAAAGGACTGTAAATCATATCATCATAGGCTTGGAACACTGTCCGGTTGACTGATGGAAACCTTTTACTAAATAACTTTGCAATTGGAAAATATGGATGTAGTTTTAAAATTCAACTGGGGCCGCATTATACCTTTTCCAAATGACGATGGGCCGCATGATAATTAAATTGGTATTTGTATACATTGGGGTTTAGTGACATTTGACGTTGGCGTTAATTGTTGGTATTAGTATGTTGACCTCGAAGTTGCTTTTCTATTAACCTTGTGATATATTAAGATTACTCCTTTCTTTGCTTTATGACAGCAGTCTTGATGGCATTTTGTTTATAAGCGCAGGAGTTTTTGAAGATTAAGGTGGATTACCTCCCGTTAATTTGGTGACCAGTAGTTTCAGTAAACTGGAAAATCCCTAAGACCCACACAAAGACATGTTGCAGGCTTAGCAGGAGATGAATGGATGGACTGAGCAGAGTGGTGATGATGGGTCAAAAATCCCGATCCTGCTTACACTGGAATATGATGAAAGAGAACAATATCAGTTTTAGCCATACTTACAATATTTCTTTCTCCTTATCCAGATCTTAGTGAAACTGGAAGCATTTTATATCTTTTATTATCATCTCATGACCCTTGGTAAACATGACTTTAGTATATTTAGAAGAGTGACTGTCCTATTTTTATTGTTATATATTGTGTAATTTAGATGGTTACTTTTAAACCCACAATGGTAGTAATTATGGCAAATACACCATGAATTAAACAATACTGTGTATGGATTCTTACGTTTTTACTGTTTTGGGTCCAAACATATATGTTACATCAAATTGGGTGAAAAGAAAGTGTGTCGATGATAGAGACAAATTAAATTCTCTGAATTTATATTCAACTTTGTCTTAAACCTTACAAGCAACAAATGCAAGTTTACTTTGACTAGAAAATGGAAATCCTGTAAAAAGAAGCTTTGATAAAATGTATAGCTTATTTTTTTATGATGTTCATGCAGCTTGCTAAGAGCGTCTCTCCAGGTGTAGCTCTACTGCATCCAGGATCAAATCACCTGATAATAATAGTCAAAACTAAAAGTTCCAACCATATGTTCACAATGTTGATCTGTTTTAGAGGCTCTACAGAAATTGAATGGTAAATCCTAGATTATGGAGAGTTCAGAAAATGGGCTTTCCATCTTGCACTGGTTATTGAGCTTGAGGAAGGCTAGGGTAATACCACACTCATTCTCTCCACAGCTATCATATTCTGAGAAAGAGATAGAGGGGAAGAAATCAAGAATTTGACAGGCTTTGTGGAGATATGGCAAACTTTGCTGTTTAATATTTTCAGTTCGCCTTTTCTCTCTGCATCCCATCAAGAGTTTTTTAGATTTAAAACAGGATGGGTGGTTAGGAGTTCTATCCTTTGTTCAAAAGAATTTTTTTATATAGATATTGATATTGGCTGTTTTGTTTTTAACTCATTTTCTTTCATATTTGTTATTTATTTTTGTCCATAATATATTAGACCATGAGATGAGTAGTGGAAAAGGGGACAGAAATATATTTTTGTGGCCTTATATATTTTCAAAATAGACTTCTTGGTTTATTACAAAAGGTAACTTGTAAGAAAAAGCACTACAGCAAAGAAAGACGTCTTCACGAAATTAAGTTTCACATTAAGCCTCCACATCATTTTAGCTATCAGTCTCTTTCAAGATGATTGTTTGGTAGAAGAATGTCATTGGAGCATAAAGTTTCCCAGGCAGCATTCACTTCCTTCAGATGTCATTATCTATACAGCTTACAGATGAATTTCTCAGCTAATGGTTGGATGCTTTAGTACATGAGTACAGCAGGCCTCTCTCTCCCCATGCAATATATTACACTCAGAATTGCAATCTGTTAAGTTATGAAAATCTCGTTAGTGCATTAATTTTGGTTGATCCAAGGTGTTGAATCGTGATTGAAATATCCAGGTTCCCTCATTTATCATCTCTGCCAATCTTAAAACTGACATTCACAATCATCTCACTTTGACTATGATATAACCAACATCTTTGTGTTTCGAGATAGGTGACCAGAGGTGAACAGGATTTTGTGTCATACATACAGTGGAATAGAAATTGAGTATCTTCCTCCTCATAGGAACAGTAATTTCATTGACGGTATAATTATGGCTCCTCACCAGTGTATAGTATGGCATATTATTTCCTCTTCTGATCGTCATTCAACAAAAATCTTCACTTACAATTTATATTTCTCCAACAGCAAAAGTACTCCACCAACTTATCTTCATCCTGTCTACTGGCAATACATTATTTTCATGGCGTGAGATTCTTCTGCTTCTCAAAGTAAGCCTTTGATATTCCTGACTGAGCCATGGACAGATTTACCTTCATGTGCTCTTCTTTTCAATTTGAATACACAACTCCAGATTGCAATCGGCAACATGGAATATATCAGTGGTGTTCCTCCTTGCAATCGAAAAATCTTTCTCCTGGTACAGAGAAGCAAGGATCTTTTGGATGATCTCCATGCCATCGGTGATTCATACTGACTCATGACGAACACTTGGCAGTATAGTCTTGTGCAGTATGTTGAAGAAGGTGAAATACCTTAGCCTTATCTGGTTCCATCAAGTCACTATCCGGTATACAAGTGACATTAGCACTTGTCCTAAATTTTACTGCAATATTTTTTTTAGATCTAATTCTTAGTTGTTTTCCATTAATAATGAGTCTTGCTTTCAAATTACACTGCACTTCGCTGCAGCTGTCCTGCCAACAACTTTGAGCAAATTAATGTTTTGCTTTATAATTGGACCATGCATTTTTTTTTTATCAGCAATCAGGTGAGTTGGCAGAAGATGTAAGAGATGTTTCCACTTTGGTGTGAGCTGTGTCAATGTCGATTGCAGTAGGCTCTGTCACTTCCATACCTTGTACAATGTGAGTAAGGTACTTTGTGGTTTGAGGGAAAAGATTAATTATGCCATTGATAAAGAAAGTTGGACTTTGTAATGAGCATTTTTTTGAATATATGAAAGGGCTTTGTGTATTTCTTGCCACTAATGTCCTGGCAAAACACATACACACAACTGATAAGCATTCTGTGTGAATGCGTGTTATTTTAACCATCCCACTTTTTATCTAGGGATCTCGGCTGCAAGTTCGTTTAATTATGTGGTAAAATTTAAACTCTGAAAATATATGACGCTTCTGATAGCCTGAAAAGTCTCCCTTGAGGTATTCAGCATGGACCTCTGGATGTGGAGTCGAGAGAATAAATTTCATCCAGTTCACAGGGTGTTATCAAGCGTAGTACATCTCTCTGCAGGCAGACATTCATGGCATCATATCCCGCTGAGTCATACTAGCAAGGATCAAGAGCAGCAGTTCCTGAACCATCTTAATTTATGAATGCCAAAATTCCAATTGACCAGTTGCTCTCTTGAAATTTTATGAATATAGCATAGTACTTCTGTAGAGCTCCTAAGGCTCTTGAACAAGCTACTTTATAAATACTATTTTCGAGAGGAAAGCTCAACTATTTTATGTTCCAAGAGCTTTGCTTCATCAGCATTTAAACTACCAATGAAATATTGCCATTTCACCCTTTGGAGTGCTTCACAGAAAATTTTGTGGTATCTGATGCAACAAAAGTAGTGTTATCCAATTAGTTCTTTGTTTAAGGAGTCCAGCTGTGACACGTATGATTCAATAAGGATATCCTTTAATAGCGATTCGCCCACCTATGATCCAAGACCAGCCAAGAATGTCATAGTAATGCAAAAATCTCATACAGTATCCCAATTACTGTACTGTCTTTCTGATAGTATCTCCCATTGCCACCTGGTAATCTATAGCAATGTATAAATAGCCCGATCAGACTTGATGATGATAATGGAACATTCTAGCTTGCTTAGACTACTATAAATCGATTTAGCAGTGTCCATCGCAGTTAAAGGTGCATTGATAATAGCAGGGTTACTAATTTAGAACATTGACAGGATATGCTCACAAACTAGCGAATTGAAGCCTTTTCACAATGGCAGGTGCTTTTTATACTCTGTAGGTATCCTAGAAATATGCCAAATCAAACTTTCTTGGGTGAGGTTGTGAGGAATGATTTCTGCCATTATTTAGTAACTGGAAGGTGTGCACTTATGATTTTGGTTCGTCTCAAAACTCAATCCTGTCAGAAAGTGATGCCTATTACAATCGAATCTGGGTACACTACAACCTTCTACTAAGAGCTCTATCTGTCACAAGAGTTTCTTCTTGAAAATTTATTCCAGTTGTATTATGTGTAGTTCCTTTCCTGGGTAAGGTCTCTTTGCCAAAGTCATTATTTTCGAAACAAGTGTCTTGAACAATTCTGGTCTAATGCATGATGGGATAGCAAATGATTTCATTGTCGTCTACAGCTTAGCCAAGTCTGTATCATGTGCCAACACCCTGTAGTTTGAAATATAATGTATTAAGCTCTTCAAAAGATCGATATGTCTCAGATCCAGTAATATAAAGAATATTCATTGCTAGTGGCATGTGATTTGGAATTTGCTTTGTACCTTTTGAGATAAGATAAACAATGTCCTGGTATATTGATGTTAGATTCGTTTTTGTATCTACGCAAATCTTGCTGTAATGGGTCA
The DNA here is from genome assembly GCA_037179515.1 of Halocaridina rubra. Taxonomy (NCBI): domain Eukaryota; kingdom Metazoa; phylum Arthropoda; class Malacostraca; order Decapoda; family Atyidae; genus Halocaridina; species Halocaridina rubra. Next base: position 7,642 of record JAXCGZ010001112.1, read on the forward strand.
TTACTTACCACAACATTGCAGGGTAAGAATTTTAAGGATTATATTGAACAGATTTTTCAATTACTTCCTCTGTAAGCACTTAGTCTCAGCTTTCCTTCTATTTCAGGCAGAGTATGTTTTCGATTTTTTCATAATAATATGTCCTCTGTTTGATGAAAAAGTTTTCACAAACGATGCACTGCAGTTTATGTGATGCTTATGCTATAAATAAAAACTCATTTTTTAACTGTTCATTGAAGTCCTGCTCACAATCAAGCTCTGTTTTTCATTTTCTCATTTTCGTTCGCACTGAGATAGGTAACTAAAGGTAAAAACACTATCTATCAACTTCTTTGATATAATTTCGTCAGCTCTATGCATAATAGTGCCAACTTCTATTTTTGCATTTCAAGTAACAGCTGCAACGTGTACAATTTACATTAAATATTCATATGGATGTCTGCACTGAAAAGAAGTTTTGTGAGCTTTATTATATCGATCTTATTTAAATTCTGTCTGTTCAGTTTTCATAATTTTTTTTTTAATGTTTTTGGAAAGCATTATCGACACCCACAGGTTTTAGATTCAGTTATAGATATATTAATATACTTTATCTTCTTTGCACTTGGATTATTTTTTTGTAGCAGGTGTTATCTTTTTTACTATTCAGAGAATGCATTAGAGTACACTGTAATAAAGAATTCTTTATATTTGTTTCATGTGGGTTAGAAGTTCAACTATATTTTTATTCAGCCTGTGTGCATACTTTGAGCCCATTTCTCCAAGAAATTGTTAATGCTTGACAAATTTTCCCAATAGCTAATAGCTTCATTTACTGTTTTTTGTATACCAATAATACGGTACAGTATTTGATTGTTCAATTTTGTGTATGTTATATGAAGACTAGAAATTATTTGCTGTTGACTTTTTCCCTTAATACATGGCCATCTAGACTTAATTCTGACACATCACCCACAGTTTGGCATATGTTGGTGTTTTTATGACTATTCCATTCACATAGTGTACTTAGTTATTTATTTCTCTATCAAAGTAAATTATTTTCATATCTGATTTTATATGGTAAAAATTAAGTTTTAGTGAACTTAATAGAATAGTTTGTGTTCATTAAACTATATTTTATTTTATCTGTTCAGTTTTTGTTACAGTATTTTGTGTTTTAACTGTGGTTTGCTCCTCTGTATACTGAGTGCATATAGAAGTCAGTTTTGTATTTTTTCCTGCAGGAATCATAACATATTGGTACAGCAATCGTTCTGAATCCTCCTTAGGAAAAGATTCTAGATAGATATTAAAAAGTAAGTAAATGTAAATTTTTTTTAATGTTTCTCCTATTCAGTTGGAATTGAAAAAGAAGAAAATATGTCTTTCACTATTGACCATTGTTGTACTTATATTGCATGCCATAATTTTGGGTAGTATTTGGGGAGATGCACAACATACTGTTTATAGTTTCTATGTTAAAAGAATAAAAGAAGAAACTTAAACAAAAGGAGTGTCAGAAGAAGAGATCTGTTACCTTAGTGAGAAAAACTGTCTATGTACTCTCTTCAGTGTGAAGCATTGTATCTTTTGACTTGAGTAAATTATACAGTCCTCTCTGATGCTATGCCTTTATGTTAAATACGCAGAGATAATCATTCCATTGCCATAATGGCATAATAACTATTAAGTACCTGTTGTTCAGGACTCGCTCCTCGAAAAGGACATTCTTGGCCTATTCGAAGAAGCTGTTTTGAACTACGGTATCATGTTTTCCAAGTGAAATTTTATTACACTATATGCACCTGGTTTGCTTTTTATGAGTGTTTATAATCTGCAAAATTGGAATAACGCCCCTAAAATATGATAGTAAAAAAATACGAAATTCGTGAATAACGCCCATGCAAAAAAATTTGAAAAAATTTTTCATTTTAGTAAATAATCGACCACCTCGGAGGCACTTTTCCGCCATGCTCCTCCTCTTCTACCGCTTAATGCGATCGGATATTATGAAGATAATGGAAAAAAAGCATTAAGAACAAACAGCAAACAAACTTGCAATATAATATTGTCAAGGAAATAGCGTGCGAGGGTGCATCAGCTGATACGGAGGCGGCAAAACGTTTGCTGATGAAGTACGTTCTCCCACATCTTCCTCCTCTTCTAACGCTTAATGCGATCGAATATTATGAAGAGAATTAAAAAAAGCATTAAGAACAAACTGCAAAGAAACTTGCGATATAACATCGTCAGGGATATAGTGTACGAGGGTGAATCAGCTGATACGGAAGTGGCAAAAGTTTGCAGATAGAGGTTCGTTCTCTCGCATCCTCCTCCTCTTCTACCGCTTAATGCGATCGAATATTATGAAGGGAATTGAAAAAGCATTAAGAACAAACAGCAAACAAACTTTCGATATAATATCATCAGAGAAATAGCGTGCGAGGGTGCATCATCTGATACGGAAGCAGCAAAATGTTTGCAGATAGAGGTTCGTTCTCCCGCATCCTCCTCCTCTTCTACCGCTTCATGCGATCGAATATTATGAAGAGAATTGAAAAAAACATAAAGAACAAACAGCAAACAAACTTGCGATATAATATCGCCAGGGAAATAGCGTGCGAGGGTGCATCAGCTGATACGGAGGCGGCATACTGCTTGCATCCTCGTGCTCACCGCCACCATACACATCCCAGTGTGTCTGTTGCCCACCGTATAAAAGAGTGCATTAATTTGTTTAATGTACAGTAAATCTGTATATCTTTTATACTGTACACTATCTGCATGTTAATATAAATAACTACAGGTCTTTCTGCTTTGTTATGTACTTATAAAATATATGTTTTACTTATCTTATATATTTGGTATAGTGTGTCTGTGTATGGTTGTGGAACGCATCTATGCCCATTATCATTGTGTCTCATGGAAAATGACTCATTAAATTATGCGAAAATTACAATACGCGGCACTTCTGAGAACCTATCTTCACGTTATTCTTAGAACTAGGTGTATTTATATGGGTGACCATGATACTTTGCCTTTAACAGCTTACATGCCATGTCTGCGAGGAACTTTTGCAGAAATTATTTTCTTCCAAATAGATCTGTTACCTCTGAAAGAATCTTTTTCTGTACACTTTTCTTCAAAGGAGATTTTTTGCATTGTGACTAGAGTAAATTAACTATCCTTTCTTATGTTGTTCCTTTGAGGATACAATAAACCACGCTCTTCAGTCTCTTTCATTCTAATGATTTCCTTCAAATTGTGTGCTGGGCAGGCTTACTTGGAAGGATTGGATGCCTGAAATGTTTTCATGAGAATACCTCCTTTTCTATAGTTTTTTCTTTTATCTTTTTGTTTCCATTCTAAACCCTTCATCCCTGTACTCCCTGCATTTGATTTAGCAATCCTATAGGTAGTGATCATTGTGTGTCAGCTTCATGTTGATGATTTATTATCGACATTTAGATATCTCTTTTATGGATGTTTATATCAAGCTCTCTTTTTTGAATACAGTGTTCCTTCCATTATCGCGAGGGTTCGGTTCCGGGACCCGGCGCGAGACAGGAAAATCACGGAGTAGGATCAGCCTATATGTACATAGATATTTTAATTTATTTTTACGTTTACACCGTATAAACTGTATAAACCCTGCCTGTACTGTTAACAAACCACCGTTTACTTCATAAATAACAGCATGCAAGTGTAAATTTATATGACATACTCATGTACATAGGTATTTTACAATTATTTTTACGTTTACTGTATAAACCCTCCCTGCACTGTTAAAAAACCACCCTTTACTTTATAAATAACAGCATGCAATGTAAATTTATATGTACGTGATAGGTAAACTTACCTTATCTGTTATGGTTAACATTTTCCTTTGCCGCTTAGGCTCACTACAAGAAGTCTTAGAAGATGAAGGATGCTTGGGAGGTATTGCAAAGGTTAAAATATGCGAGTAAAAAAATCACAAGCAAAACGTATTAATAAGCACAAAGTGAACGGCGCACACGTGAGTTAGACTGAACGAGCCTTTGTCCGAAACTCTGATAGCGGTATAAATAACAGCATGCAACGTAAATTTATATGTACGTGATAGGTAAACTTACCTTATCTGTTATGGTTAACATTTTCCTTTGCTGTTTAGGCTCACTACAAGAAGCCTTAGAAGATGAAGGATGCTTGGGAGGCATTGCAAAGGTTAAAATATGCTAGTAAAAAAATCACAAGCAAAACGTATTAATAAGCACAACGTGAACGGCGCACACGTGAGTTAGACTGAACAAGCCTTTGTCCGAAACGCTGATAGCGGTATCGTATTTTACATGTTGCACTACTGTTAGTATTTATGTTTTTTACTATTTTTTACTGTTTTATTATTCTTAGGCTAAGAAATACGTTTTTTTATCAATAAAATCATGAAACTACTGGAAATATAAATATATATGCTAGCTTGCGTAGCTGCGACCCCAATACATTGTACGCTATCGGACACTATTGCGCATGATGCAATACTGTGAGTTATACTGTACGTACGTATATCTGAATATATGTTTTTTACTATTTTTTACTGTTATTATTCGTAGGCTGGGAAATAATTTTTTTTTTATCAATTAGATAATGAAATATGTTTTTTTCAATAAAAAAAATGAAAATACTGAAAATTTTTATTTTTTTAATATTTTAATGTTTTTGGATATACCCCCAAAAAAAATTATAATATGCCAAAAAAAAAAAAAAAACCATGGTACAGTGAAAACGCGATCCAGCGAAGGATCACTGTATTACTGTTGCTAGTAGTATTAATTTAATTTTTTGTTATGATGTTACCTCTGCTCTGTTTCTAATTTTAATGTTATCTGATAATGTTGTTGTTGTTTGATTAATTTACTGTGCACTACAGCATAAGTCAAATATACTAATAAAAAAATAATTGAAACAAACATGGATACAATTCAGAATTTCTACAATTCGTCCCACACAGGCACACACATGATGACGAAGGCATATAGAATATATATTATATTCAGTACTTTTTTCTTAATATTTACCTTTGCAGTTTACAAAAACAACTTTAAATGATGAGGGCTTTATCAACTATCATACTTTACAATATATACTTTCTTACTGTACACAGTTGCAATTTAAAAACATAAATAAAATCAAATATGAAAATTAGTTTCTTTGACAAAGAAATAAGTAACTTAGTACATTGGTACTGTTGTATATACCCTCGGGACTTTATGAATGGAAAATTCTTAAACAGTAACATCATCCAAACTATGGGTGATGCATCAGAATCAAGTGTATATGGTTTCGTATTAAGAGATATTGGCATAGTTCTTCAAGAGGATGTCTGCGTGTCAGCTTGTCTCACTGCAGGACAGTCCAGGCAGTAGTGTTGCAATTTATCAGAATAGGGTGATAGACAAAGGGGGCATGAGGTGTAATGAGGCTCATCCTCCAATCCTGTAACCTGCCACAGAAGGCTGCAGCTCAGCCTTATACATGCCAATACCACACTGTGTTTGCAGACCTTCAACCCCCATCGTGGTACTTCAGTGCTCTTTGACCGTTGCTCACATGGCTAGTAGAAAAGAGGGAGGTTGCATGGAATTTGGACTTGTAGAACTGGAGAGAGAATGCAGTACCAGTGTCATGGTCTGGCATTGCAGTCCAGTGTGTCAATATTTGCTATTTAAACATGTGATGGAATCTACAAAAACTTAATTACTAAAGAACGCTCGTGATGGAATCTACAAAAACTCAATTACTAAAGAACGCTCATGAGCCAGGGTCAGTGAAGACATCGTTCTGTGTACTACCTGATGGGAGGCATGTTTGAACAATGTGAGAGCATGGAGGACTGACAGTGAATAACATAGAAGCACAGCATTGTCTTGTGATGTTGAATTGAATCCTTGTACTGTACACTAATTTTGGAGGCCTTCATGCTAACATCAGTGACTTTGTTGTTGTATCTGGCCAGCATGACTTCTTGTTTTGCACAGATACATAGGGTTTTCAGATGTAACATGTATATGAACTACTTATTTTTGGCTTCATAAAGTCCTAACTTTTGAAGTGTGATGCTTTTCTATAGCTCGTGGTATAGCAGTTTTTGTTTGTAGTAGATTTTCATACTATCATAAGTCATGTTTCGAATGTGGGTGTCATGAGCTTCAGATTATGAAAATATGTGGAGGGCATAAATATTTTTATATTTTTTCTATTTACTGTAACCCAGACCATGATTATAGTGTATATGATTTTGTTGATAAGATGGCGGCTCTACAGCAGGCTGATAGGAAGGCCTCATTTATTTTTTTTGGAGACTTTAAGAGCTCATCACAGAGAGTGGCTGCGCTCGGTCTCATCAATTGATTGTAATGTTATTACAGTTCTAGTTTAGAAACAGAGTGTGGATGCAATCAGTTGATTATGAAAGTCACACGTAAGTTTTGTAATTGTCTTGATCTTCTTTTGACTGATTCCACAGGTGCCATCGCTTCTAAAGTTGGTTCTGTTATTGATTCATCAGATCACTGTGTACATTCTGCCACTGTAGAAATCAAGCAAGACATATATATATATATATATATATATATATATATATATATATATATATATATATATATATATATATATATATATATATATGAATCATTTTTTACCCCGACCGGGACTCGAACCTAGGACTTTTGATTACTAAGTCAAGGCGCTACCACTACACCACAGAAGATTAAAAGGAACCCAACCTTATAGCTTATATCTGCTATACTTAGGAATGAACGCATTCTAACTGAATGCCACTATGTTCATATTACAGATTCCCCAACCTCACTCGTGGCTTCATTTTAGCATTTAAATCAAATCCCAATCTCATTCGGGCCATGAAATTATCAAATAAGCACATTACATATGTGAAAACATGAATCATTTTTTACCCCGACCGGGACTCGAACCTAGGACTTTTGATTACTAAGTCAAGGCGCTACCACTACACCACAGAAGGTTAAAAGGAACCCAACCTTATAGCTTATATCTGCTATACTTAGGAATGAACGCATTCTAACTGAATGCCACTATGTTCATATTACAGATTCCCCAACCTCACTCGTGGCTTCATTTTAGCATTTAATTCAAATCCCAATCTCATTCGGGCCATGAAATTATCAAATAAGCACATTACATATGTGAAAACATGAATCATTTTTTACCCCGACCGGGACTCGAACCTAGGACTTTTGATTACTAAGTCAAGGCGCTACCACTACACCACAGAAGGTTAAAAGGAACCCAACCTTATAGCTTATATCTGCTATACTTAGGAATGAACGCATTCTAACTGAATGCCACTATGTTCATATTACA
>JAXCGZ010001112.1:25000-26924 GCA_037179515.1 Halocaridina rubra
ATTAACAAGATAGCTTGAAAAATAACTGAATTACACGTGTTTGAAGGTTGCTAAACTTTGACTCCATTTTTTACTATTTATTTGTGGTGCATGACTACCTTTCTACATACAGCGCTGCATATGTGTGTGTTTGTGTGCGCACGTGCACGATTGTGCGTGTGTAGAGACATGTAACATAATCATTACATGTTTAATAAACATTTTCTTTAGCAACTATAAAAGTAAACTGGAAAAAGCCAATAAACTGGCATCCCAATCTGGAACGAAATAGACATGTAGTACGCAAATGGGAACAAGCGAAAGGAGGGCAAAAATGACGAGAATTTAAATCTCTCGATACCGATATACTGGTTGGCAAAGAGAGAGAGAGAGAGAGAGAGAGAGAGAGAGAGAGAGAGAGAGAGAGAGAGAGAGAGAGAGAGAGAGAGAGAGAGAGAGAGAGAGAGAGAGAGCATGTTATAACCGGCTCAATAGAGTTCTATCATTTCAACAACATTTTCCAAAGCTTTTTGTTTTGGGGGTTTTTGGTATATGCCGTTGACCGATTGTAACAAAATAAAAAGATTCTGTGCAATAGGTTTTGGTTTAAAGAATAATATGAAAGAATTGTGGACGGAATAGAGAGTAAATTAAATAAAACATGACTTTTCATGTTACATTGCAGCGTGAATACATCATGGTTTATATGCGACTCACTTTTTATCTATAACTGTGAAAGGCTCTGTGGGGAAAAATTGTAATTATTACTCACACACTTTAAACACTAAAGGAAAAATATAAATGCAATTTGAGTATATTATTTGCCATTCCCAAATCTATAAAAAAAAAAAAGGTCTTTGTTGCTGGTTAAATATTTTATATACTGATTAACTCAAAATACATTTTTCCATGTGGGTTGAAAATATTAAGTGAGATAGAAAGTTATTAAAAACATGCTTAAATCCTCATTATATAAAAGTTATTATAAAATATGCCAAAATAAGCATGAAATAAATAGGATTTTCTGGTAATATTCAATACATGTATTTAATGTAACCACAGTAGGACCAAAATCGTTTTTATTGGTGTCATTCCAAGCGAGGAAAAGTGGGAAGGGTTGATGACGGAAACGACATCTTGCAGTAAAATATTGAAGCAAAACTAGACATTACACTTAATGGGGCTAGTGCAATAAATTGACCCTATAGAACTATGGGGAAAGGTGCAATTTAAGAAAAGAAATATATATATATATATATATATATATATATATATATATATATATATATATATATATATATATATATATATATATATATATATATATATATATATATATATATATATGATTTGCCTCCTCGGGTGATTCGTTTTACATTTCTTCGCTAGAATCTCATGGGGAAAACCAGAAGGGGATAATGATATCTCTTATGTGATCTTTCCCATCACCTTCGCAAGCTATTTGAAGATATCATCAGATATGTTAGGATACAGGTGAAGGAATCTTCACAAGCATAGGATCTAGTAAAGGTAATAATGCACGTATTGCAGCTCTCTCTCTCTCTCTCTCTCTCTCTCTCTCTCTCTCTCTCTCTCTCTCTCTCTCTCTCCTCTCTCTCTCTCTCTCTCTCTCTCTCTCTCTCTCTCTCTCTCTCTCTCTCTCCACTTAATTGTTCTATTAGAGTATATGCCTGTCTGTAGCATTCAAACCAGAGTATGTTAAAAAAAAAAAAATAAATAAAAAATATATATATATATATATATATATATATATATATATATATATATATATATATATATATATATATAATATATACACGTATATATGTGTATGTGTGTATATACTTGGAGAGAGAGAGAGAGAGAGAGTAATAATAATAATAATAATAATAATAATAATAATAATAATAATAATAATAAGCCTTTATTTCCAATGTACATTGGG
>JAXCGZ010001113.1:2500-26876 GCA_037179515.1 Halocaridina rubra
ACGAAATTAATTTCAGTCATAGAGAGAAACTAGCTTACTAGTTATTCTTCTTCTTCTTTTTCTTTTTTCTTCTTGTTCCTCTTCTCCTTCTTTTCCTTCTCCTTCTTTTTCTCCTTCTTTTTCTTCTCCTTCTTTTTCTTCTACTTCTTTTTCTTCTGCTTCTTTTTCTTCTTCTCTTTCTTTTCCTTCTTTTCCTTCTCCTTCGCTTTCTTCTCCTTCTTTTTCTTCTCCTTTTTCTTCTCCTTCTCTTCCTTCTCCTCTTTTCTCCTTTTTCTTCTCCTTTTCCTTCTTTTCTTCTCCTTTTACTTCTCCTTTTTTTCTCCTTCTTTTTCTTCTCCTTTTTCTTTTTTTTCTTCTCTTTCTTTTCCTTCTTTTCCTTCTCCTTCGCTTTCTTCTCCTTCTTTTTCTTCTCCTTCTCTTCCTTCTCCTTTTTTCTCCTTTTCCTGCTTTTCCTTCTTTTCTTCTCCTTTTACTTCTCCTTTTTTCTCCTTTTTCCTCTCCTTTTTCTTCTTTTTTTCTTCTCTTTCTTTTCCTTCTTTTCCTTCTCCTTCGCCCTCTTCTCCTTCTTTTTCTTCTCCTTCTCTTCCTTCTCCTTTTTTCTCCTTTTTCTTCTCCTTTTCCTTCTTTTCTTCTCCTTTTACTTCTCCTTCTTTTTCTTTTTCTTTCCCTTCTTTTTTTCTCCTTTTCTTCTCCTTACTTTTCTTCTTTTTGTTCTCCCTCTTTTTCTTCGCCTTCTTTTTCTTCTTTATTTTCTCCTTCTTTTTCTTGTCCTTCTTTTTCTTTTTCTTCTCCTTTTTAATCTTCTTCTATTTTTTCTTCTATTTCTTTTTCATCTTCATCATCTTTTTTGTGATATTATTTTTTCTTCTTCTCTTTCTTCTTTTTTCCTCTATTTCATTTTCTTTTTCTTCTTTTTTCTTTTTTCTTCTATTTCATCTTCATCTTTTTCCTCTCCTTTTTGTTCCTTTTACTTTTTCCTCTATTTCTTCTTCTTCTTATCAATTTCTTCATTTCTATTCTTCTTTTTCTTCCTCTTATTCTTCATATAATAATAATAATAATAATAATAATAATAATAATAATAATAATAATAATAATGATAAAAATAATAATAGTAATAATAATAATAATGATAATAATAAATCATTATTATTATTATTATTATTATTATTATTATTATTATTATTATTATTATTATTATTATTATTGTTTTTGTTGTTGTTGTTGCTAACAGCATCCCTTAACTTGTGAGAAAAAAACTTGCATCTATTATTTCCTTTTGTTTAAAGCACTTCCATCTCTCAACTTTTGTTCTTTCTTAATAGTGAACATAGCGTTAGGGGTCCCCAGAAGCCACTCAGGCAATTTAAGCTAATTGATAATAATGTAAGTCTCCCTCCCTATAGATAAACGCATGGGAAAAGTTGTATTACATATTCTGTTAATTAATTGAATGTTACGATCCGAGAAATGTGTGAATAGTTTGAGTAGCGAATATTCCTCAAACCATATCATGTGATGCACATAAGCAAATTTAATAAAGAGAAGATCACCTACCTTTTTTTTTTATCAAATTGCGGCGTCTGTAATGGGAAATAGCTATGCATTGTCCACTAAGAAAAAACTTCTGGCTATGAAAATAATTAGAGCGAGAATTGTTAGCGCCTATCCACTTCTAGTCAAGTTAAATTACTTTGACACTGAAAGTAAATTGGTTGCTACACTTTGTCTTGAGAGATCGATTTGAGTTTTTTTTTTTATTATTAATGATAAAGTTTTCTCTCTTATTTGTGATCCTGAGGTATATCATATCGTGCACATATCATCTTACTACAGAGTTATTGAAATATATCTGTGACAAATCTGCGGTGCTCTGTATCCGCAGTTTGTTTTCTCTTTTTTTCTACTGAAACTAGTGAGAGATGGTGACCCCATGTGAACATGGAAAAAGCTGCTGGCACTGAGGAATGAAGAAGAGTGTCTGTATTGAATGTGTGCTGTTTATTGTAATGACGTTGGGTATTTTAAGAAAGTAACGTATTATGTTGTACGTTACATGTGCTGTTTACTTCAATACTGTGAAGTTATTATATTTATTTTATATTCTTTAAGACAAATAACACAAAATCAATAAATGATAATTTATCGGTAGAGTAAGACATAATGTTATTTGTTTTTAGATATCATATGAAAAATCAAGCAGGGAGTCTATAGTCATTGCGGTCTTTATGTTAGGTAAGGATAATTGTGCTGCGTTGCAAGATGAGTTATATCTTCATGTGTAGATGTAAGCGGTTATTATCGTCCTTCACTTGAGTTAGGTGTAATAGTAATAGTAGTAGTAGTAGTAGTAGTAGGAGGAGGAGGAGGAGGAGGAGCATCAGCAGCAGCAGCAAAAGAAGAGAAACAGATGCTTCTTTTACTACTACTACAACAACTACTACTACTACTACTACTACTACTACTACTAATAATAATAATAATAATAAATAATAATAATAATAATAATAATAATAATAATAATAATAATAATAATAATAATAATAATAATAATAATAGTAGTAGTAATAGTAGTAGTAGTAGTAGTAGTAGTAGTTCTGAAATTTATGGGAAAGCTGGAAAAGGACCGTTCTTGCCTCTACTGAATGAAAGAAGTATATTATATTCAAGTTGCTGATGTACAATAATAAGTTTTTTCTCATTCTTTTTCAATGTGTCTCTTCTCATCCCCTTTCGTCGCCTTTCATGGAGAGAGAGAGAGAGAGAGAGAGAGAGAGAGAGAGAGAGAGAGAGAGAGAGAGAGAGAGAGAGAGAGAGAGAGAGAGAGAGAGAGAGAGAGAGAGAGAGAGAGAGAGAGAGTAATGGTGCTGAAAATAGAGCCATGTTTAATCCATTTCATGGCCCTATGGACAGGCCCTGCGATACTCTGCTGGAACAAAGACGCCTCGAAACACGGTAGGCGGGAAAATGTTTCTATCGTCAGATACAAGCGCTACTTCATGGCTCTTTGATCATCCAAACCACCTATTCCCCCTCCCCAAGCCCACCCTGCCCCATTATACCTCTCATTTCTCTTGGACATCCCTCCTACCCCATTTTTCCCTTCTCTGGTCTACCCCTATCCACTGTTCCCCACGCCTCTCACATCTTCCCACTGTTCTAATGTTGGTTCTCTCTCTCTCTCTCTCTCTCTCTCTCTCTCTCTCTCTCTCTCTCTCTCTCTCTCTCTCTCTCTCTCTCTCTCTCTCTCTCTCTCTCTCTCTCTCTCGGTCACTCATAGTTTTAATCTCATGTTTACAGAGTTTACTCATCATTATACTCTCTCTCTCTCTCTCTCTCTCTCTCTCTCTCTCTCTCTCTCTCTCTCTCTCTCTCTCTCTCTCTCTCTCTCTCATTTTTTCATTATAGCTATAATATTCTTTGTGTTCGATTTATCCCATATTCATGTGAGGTCGCTAAACTTGACCAACTTTTCCATCCTCCCTCATCATATCTTATACAATCGATCCACTCCTTTTTCTGTCTTCCTTTTTCCTTTGTATATCTATATTTATAATACTTTTTATCACATTATGCTCTTTCGTTTTCTTTGCAATCATTACTGAATATAATTAAAAGGTTGAGCACACCCTTTTTCATCTCCGACAAAAATTTTTCTCACTTACATGAGGTCAATGCCACCTGTGTTGATTTTGTTAGAAAATATATTAAGAATTTCTTCTAGTCCTTCGCAAGAAGGCGACCGTCCTAGCCCTTAGTAGAAAAGGGAGTCCGTGACATAAAACCGGAACATTAAGAATTTCGGCCAAAACTTGGAGAACCATCACTGTTCCCAATATTCTTTTTAAAACGTATTTAAGCGTACACGTGTTTATATATTCGAGTTTATTATACAAATAGTTTCTTCGGTAAGTTTCCATATATGTGTGATTCATAATTCTGTGCATATGTAATGTCCATGGTGTGTCTTTTTCGATAAATTCATTTATCGGGAGCTTTCTTCATTATAAATATGTGATTACCTAATTGTGATTACCTAATTGTGTTTACGGGAAAGAGCCCAAAGCTCGTATCTTCCCGTCTCCTCATCGGTTCCATTTTATACTTAGTGATACTTATCATACCTGTCCTTAAAACTATGGATTGAGATAGCATTAACTACCTCCTCGCTTAGCCAATTCCAATTATCAACTACTCTTACAATGAAAAAGTATTTCCTTACATCCTGCGAAGAAGTTTTCTTACGAAGCTTCAAACTATGACCTCTAGTTCTAGAGCCAGCCATATCGAAATATCGATCCCTATCCACTCTATCATAACCATGAAGGAATTTAAAGACTGTCACCATATCCCCCCTTACTCTTCTAGCTTCGAGTGATGGCAAGTCTAATTCCCTCAGCCTCTCATCATAACTGAGATTGCGTATTTCTGGCACCAGTTTCGTGGCATGTCTTTGAACTTTTTCAAGCTTAGCTATGTGCTTTTTCAAGTGCGGATTCCAAAAGGGGGCTGCATATTCGAGTTTTGGCCTCACATAGGTTACATAAATATTTCTGAACATTTCCTTGTCCATGTGCCTGAAGGCTACCCTTACATTTGATAAGAATGCATATGCTGCCCTTACTATGCCATTTATATGTATTTCTGGAGACAAATCTGCCAGTATGTTTACTCCTAGATCTCTCTCATTTCCTGTCTCTTGAAGTTGTACTCCAGCCACCGAGTAGTCAAGCTTGGGCCTTCTTGCACTTGTACCCATTCTCATTACCTTACATTTTGAAGTATTGAATTTCATTAGCCACTTTTCTGACCACTCATGCAGATTATTTAGATCCTCCTGAAGTTCTCTACCATTGTTCTCGTTTTTTACTTTCTTCACAATCTTTGCATCATCTGCAAACATATTCATGAATGAATTTACAGACTCTGGTAGGTCATTTACATATACAAGGAACAAAAGTGGCCCTAAAACTGAACCCTGTGGAACTCCACTACTAACTCTTCTCCATTCAGACACTGAGTGTCTTACTCTAACCCGCTGTTCCCTTCCTTCTAAGTAAGTTTTTATCCATTCCAAAACATTTCCACCTATTCTAGCCATTGCTTGCAGCTTCCTAATAAGTCTCCCATGTGGAACAGTGTCAAACGCTTTCTGGAAGTCTAGGAATATGCAATCTGCCCAGCCCTCTCTTTCCTGTAAGATTTGGCTTACCTCATCATAAAATTCTAATAAGTTTGTTACTGTTGATCTACCTTCTCTGAAGCCATGTTGCCTCACTGACAAAAAGTTGAAGGATTCCAAGTGAAGAGAGATATGTTTCCTTAGTAGTTTCTCCATAACTTTGCAAACTATGCTGGTCAAGGAAACTGGTCTATAGTTCAGAGCCGTATCCCTCCTTCCCTTTTTGAAGATAGGTATCACATTTGCTTGTTTCCAGCATCTTGGAATCTCCCCCGACTCCAGTGACTCCTTAAATATGATTCTTAGTGCCACTGATATTGTGTTTGCGCATTTTTTAAGCACATGAGGGGATATGTCATCGGGACCTGTAGCTTTATGAACATCTAAATCCATCAGCGCTTTGCATACCTCTGTGGCTGTAAGGTTGATGTTCTCTAATACCGGCCCTTGAGCTTCTATCACTGCAATCTGAGTGTGTGTGTGTGTGTGTGTGTGTGTGTGTGTGTGTGTGTGTGATGCAGAATATAGGCATTAAGGCCTTCGTAATATTTTAAGCTCTTGAGCTTTCCCAAGTTCCATCATAGACCGCACATATATAAAAGTATATATTCAACAAACATGCTGAACTGACAGAGACCACTAGCACACAAGACGCCACTACCCTTTCACTTCTTCTTCCATTAAGAAGTTTTTTTTTTTTTTACACCAGGACGGGCCAAAAAATAAAATCAAATAAAACAGCCCCCACCGAGCCTGGGCACGATGAATATATTAAGTAAAAAGTAACAGAGATGGAAAGCGTAATGACTTGTCAGATGTGAAGGGATAATAAGAGGTGTGCAATGGATATCCAAGAATATTCAGTGTTGATGTAGGCATAACAAATAACCGTAACTGAAGGAAGACTTAACATCAAACTGTCCTGGACAGTCCTATTCAAGTTTAAAAATCCTTCAGCTGTAGTTGATGACATGGTGCTATAAGGAACCACTTGAGGGATGCCTTTACCATCTCCTTGTCCCTATCAAGAGAATCTGGTGAAGTGATGTAATATGGAATCACTCTTTGGAATTGAGCTTGAGATCTCCTTGGTGGGAGCTAGGCGCTGCTATACTGAGCTAACGAGTATTGTATTGAGAATTTCCGGAGGGAAACCGGGAAGGGAAGTTACTATATCAGCCTGGCATGGGCCAGGCGGACAGTTTTATGTCTTACAAAGCTTAACATTTGTTGGTGTGGAGGGGATAAAGATAATGTGCTGGATAGAAAGAGAGAGAGAGAGAGAGAGAGAGAGAGAGAGAGAGAGAGAGAGAGAGAGAGAGAGAGAGAGAGAGAGAGAGAGAGAGAGAGAGAGAGAGAGAGAGAGAGAGAGAGAGAGAGAGAGAGAGAGTCAGTCTCAGTGTAGAATCAACTCTATATGTATGCATATAAAGAAAGGTTAAAATTAATTTTACTTTTTTTACCATAGTTTATTTTCAATGATACTTCTTTTATAAACAGAAAAAGAATATTTGATAAAATAATATATCTATACTAAGCACAAATTATATCCAAGATCAATACACGCATTGTATATATTATCTATAGCATTGTTTATATATTATCTTTGACATTTATCACAATACTAATGCGGGAAAATTTTAATACCCAAAAGTAGAGAAATTTCTTACTTTTATACATATCCATAAACAGTTCACTTTACTCGTACACTGGTTGGTGCTAGCTCATACATGAGTAACTTAAAATAAGTTGATAAGAAAATAAGAATATAAAACCTCGTTTAAAACTTTTTCCTCTAATATACATATAGATTTACTCATATAGTATATGAACATATTGACATATCTACTAAGGCACTTTTTTGTAATCTAATTAATACATTTTCCAACTCAACAATATAATAATTTTTCTATAAAATATTAAGAATCCTTTAGAACATATGTTGCTACTTTAAACATGGGAAAAGTTCATGATTATATAATAGAGGCATTGGCTATTAATACTGAAATTTTACTTCGTGGGCAAATCAGATGTTATCCTCCCATATCATTGGTTCATCAGTTACTGCTATATCTCCACCGCTACCATTGCTAACACGTGACTTTTCAGCACCATTTTCTAGGTATTCATCGACAATCATAACGTAACTTAATTCATAGCTCGAAACAGGCTGCCAATCCATATCCTCACTAGCATTACTTCTGTTCTCTTCAAGTTCTTCAATCACATCTCCCGAGGCAGATGATATGGTCCTATCATTCTCAGAGCAAAGCAATTTCCTTGAACTGTCATAAGTGCTCGAAGGCATTGATCTCTTTATATGTAACTTGTCATTTTCAGTGCGGTTTATCACTTCATTACTTTGTGACTGTTGTGGCTTGGTTTCACTTTGGCAACACTTATTATCATCAGTGATTGCAACAGCGAAATTAACTTTTTTTGCCTTCCTCTTTAATCGTTTGCTCTTGTCTTTGGCGTCTGGAACTATTCTGAGCTCCCTGTTTGTTGGAGATAAATCTTCCTCTGTAGAAGTGCTTTTTAATATTCCTAAATGGCTTGTAGAGGTACGTGTGTTGCTTTCTTTTTGAGGTAGTTTCATTGTAAGTGAAGTTTTTGTGTGTTCTGAGCATACTTCATTCGCCATTTTGTTTATCGCAGTATAGTGGTTCTTTTCATTATCTTCACCTTCATTTAATTCAAGTTTTAGCTCTTGGGTATTTTCTTTTGTGGTAGTCATGTTCTCTTTAGATGGTTCACTGCATTCATTTAGGTTTTGTCTTATCTTGACAGTTTCCTGATTTGATATTATATTTTGTGACTCGGATTCAGTGTCGGATAATATTTCAGAAATGTCATTTATACTTGAGTCTCTGATGTCATTCCACTGAATGTCATCGAGGTAATCTGAGAATTCTGAGAACTGGACTGGAAAGAATTCTGAAATTAACCCTTCCAAGAACTCTAAATCTGTACTCCGAGTTTGTGACTCCCATAAAGGATGCTGATGACTGGCATCTAAATCCTGTTTAAAGACTGATATATTGTTTTTCTGAAATCCAAATTCATCATCTTTTTCACCTGAAAGTAGGTATGAAGTATTGTCTTGTTCATGAGATACGCAAGTTTTATCAGGAATCCATGCATTAACATTTTCATCTGTAGTTTCTTTTCTCTCTGTGAATGTAGTTTTTCCGCTATCTGCATCAGGTGATTTTTCCTCTTCGTATTTAGTATCTTTGGAATTCTTGCTCATAGATTGATTGGAATGAGTTTCATTAGCTACAGATTCATGACAAACTATCGAGGAGGTGTGATCCAATTCGTATTTCTCTGTATCTTTAATTTGTATATCTGTTGAAAACTTTACAGGCTGAATTTCCTCTTTTTCCAGTTGACTGAATTCTTGCAGTTGTGCCACATGTGGAAAGAAGTCGTTAAGTTCATGTGTATCTGCAACTTTATTGAGGTTTGTGCTTTTATCCTTTTTTATAGGTATAATAAGATTTGATGAGGATTGTGGATCGCATCCACTTTGCGATAGATTAAATGGCCCTATAGTGTCAAATACATCATTATCTTCCTCATTATTTAGCATTTCATTTATAGATCTTAAATTTAAGAGAGGAGGAGTGTAATCTATAGATTCACATCCTAGCTCTTGTGACATTAACATTATGGAATCGTTTGCTTCTCCTTTTAAGAGAAAGTCTGAGTTTTCTCTAGTGACATCAGAGATGTTGGTGTATTTACTCACTCTATTTGTATCGCTAGCTTGAGCATCTTTTGAGTTAATAAAACAAAATTCTTTAAGATTTGTATGATTTTGTGAAATTAATGGATCCATACTGAATGATGCTGTTAATATAGGATCAGGACATTTTAATTTATCTTGTGGAGTGGACGTCATGAGCGGACCAAGGCAAGAGTTTTCTGCTGAATTATTCTCATGTGATACTGATTTGAACGTAGAAGTTTTTACAATATCATTAAAATTAAGAGAGTTTGTTGTGCTTTCTACACATCGATCAAATATCATAAAAGAAGACTCGTCACTAACTGAAATATCCAGGAATTCAAAATCTAAGCTGTCTGCATGGGCATTTTCATTATATGTGTTTTCCTCAACAGTCTTCTTTGTTTCAGTATTATTATTCAAAGTTATTGCTGAATTTGATGCGGCACTGTCTGGTAAGTCTTTTAGCAGTGATTCATAACTTGGTAACTTGTGAACGTTTTCTGAGGAAGCCGCAAAATTACTAACGTTGTTAAGAATTTCTTTGGAGGCTCTTGCAGTTCCAGCAGCTAGGCCATTGCCATTTCTTTCACCCAGAAGCGTTTCATAACTTGGCAATTCTGAAATAGTTGAATTATGCGTTGGCCATTTTATATTGTCTTTATTTTTATCCGTTGTTAGTGTGTATCTGTTAACGGCCGTGTCATCATTGTTGTCGGATAAATTTCTATTAGTCATTTGACTTTGACCCTTTGCATCTTTTTCATCGTTGTCATTTGATTGAGATAAGGTATTGAGTAATGTATCATAACTTGGTAATTCCACATCTCTGTCTGCTTTTCTAGGAGAGTCAAGACATTCGGATAAGATGCATTCTTGGTTATATTTTGCTTGAGTGACTTCATTACCTTTTTTAATATCTTGCATATATACTGATGACTTAAGAGAACACTCCTCTCTGCTCTCACTTGACTTGAGAGTTATCAGAATGCTACCCTTACCAGTTGGAGTTAATTCTTGTGAAAAGTTCCCTTCTATGGAGAAAGCATTTTGTGTTAACGTGTTTTGTGATAAGTCATGAAGCTCTCTGTGACTGTCAGGCACTTCTTCACCATCTTCCATTTTGTGTACATGTAGTAAAAATGCATCGGCATTGATATGCTGTTTATTAGTAATATTATTTCCTTTATTCTCAGACTTATTTTGCAGTGACTGACTGAAAATGAAATTACTTTCCTTTTCCATGTCAGTAGATTGTTCTTGAGACTGGTTACTTTCTTCATCTTTGCATTTCGCTAAACACTGCATTTCTTCAAGAATGTCCTCATCAATGCTTACAGTAGTATTAATGTCACTATCAAAATCCCTTTCACTAATATGGTATTTGTCCATCTCTTGATCGGATAATGTAATAGTACTTTCATCCTGTCCTATATCATCAGCAAGGTTTACGTTTACATATGTTTGGTTGTTCTGGGTATCATCTGCAGTAAATGTGTCTTTTGTACAGTAGTGTGATAAGGGATCGGCCTTTGTCACATCTGATTTACCGCCAGTATACTCCATGTCACTAACTCCTGGCGACCCATTTTCAAAATCTCTGTCATTCACTGTAGGCCATTCCGATTCGATATCATTTAACATCAGTTTCGTCTGGTGAGGGGGTTTATAATTCACATCTGCGTTACAGCTATTTATGGTGTGGGTCTTGATAGGTGAGTGTAAATGCTTTTCATCTTGCACATCAGTTTTATGGCCTATTTTCACTGCATACCGCACTGTATCAGTAGGTGGCAACTTCTCTTGGGATTCAAGATTAGTACAAGTAGGAACCATTTCAGGATCACTCAATTCCTGTAAGTTGTTTCGATTACCTTTATTAGTAAACAAATTATCGTCACTTTGGTCTCCAATACACATTACTTCCATCGCTTTGTTTTTGAGTGCTTTTGCTGACTCCACTGATGTTGAATAGCCTTGAAATGCATTGTCTTTCTGGAAAACAATGTCTATATTAAGACTCCCTTCATTTTTATGTTTTTTAGTTTCTTTAATTTCGTAATTATCTGTAACGGAATTATCTTGTGACATTGGCTCTTTAATCATGTTGTAATATTCTTTATCTAAGAGTGAAATACTCCCTCTTGAAAGTCTAAGTAATGCATTATCGATCCTTTCAGTGTATGTACATCTGCTATCTTGGCGTTGAGAGTTTCCGGCAAGAATTTGCACTGCTTGATCAATTCTTTGAACCATACCACCTCTTGAATTTTCTGTGGAATAATGCCCATATTGTTGTAAGTCTATTGATATCTTCGATATTGCCTGATCGAGCATTTCTGCATGAGGAAGACTACATTCCTCAGGCTGAGAGTTTCTAGCTAGAACGTTTAATGCTTCATCAATTCTACATAATATATCATCTGAATTTTTGTTTTGCTCAGGTTTACGTGTAGATGTACAAGAAAATGAAGTCTCGCCATGGATTTGATTGTGTGTTACTTGAGGAGACCTTTGCTTTGTCGGTTCAGATTGTGGATCGCTTGGATTAACCTGACAAAGATCCAAATCATTATTTTCCTGTAAACAGCGAGTGTTTGTGATTTCTACACGCTCTTCTATATCTGAGTTTCTGGTGGTATATGATGCTTTACTTGTAACTTCATTTGGTGCAGCACATTCACCTAAATTGCTTTGGGTAAGGAGTTTTTCCTCTTGATTTCGGATACCATGGCCAAGATGATTTGTAGCGGCATGGTCAGCGGTGAACTTAGTTTCAAGTTCTTTTGCTTCCTGAATTAATGATTTGTATGGAATATCCAAAAGAACAGATGATAGACAGTGGCCTGGGGATGATATAATGTCTTTTTCCAGGAATTCTTCATTATTGCCTTGAAGCGCAAAGAGTAAATCCGAATTCTCATAGTGTTGCTTTTCATCTTGTAGTATATCATTATGAAAAACTTCATATTCGTGTCCATGCTCTTGAGGAATATGAATATGAGTGTAGGCGTCTGGTTTAAACCGGTCGAATGTGATATCTTCCACAACGTTTGGTGGAATGTCCACTCCCTGTTGCTTGTGTAGTATCAGCCAGAGCTGCTGTTCAATACGTCTCTTGGCATCTTCCAAAGTGTTTACCTGAGTAAGGAAGATCTAATTATAGGAGAAACATGCATGGACAAATCAAATTACAATATCACACACTTCTCTCTATGGGAAAATGGTGTTCTGGAATTATAATAAACTTCGCCAAAATTACAACCATCTTATTACAGATACAAAACAAATGTCGAGGTTTGTAAGTTCTATTTTGTATATGGATATTTTAAAGATATTGTTTTAAACTGAAAGGGGTATCTGACGTCACAGATGGAAAATGGTATACTGTATAACCTTGCGATTGTGTGTCATCATACTTTAAATTAGTTAATGAATGATTAATTAATTAATTAATTAATTTATCAATTAATTAAATAATAATAATAATAATAATAATAATAATAATAAATATAATAATAATAATGATAATAATAATAATAATAATAATAAAGATAATAATAATATTAATAATAATAATAATAATAATAATAATAATAATAATAATAATAATAATAATAATAATAATAATAATTCTATTTCTGACTTACTAAGTGGTAAGTATTTAAGGACCCATTTTGGAAAAAAGAAAGGACGTTAATAAATAAGCCTTTTTTTTCAATATTACAAAAGGACAAAAAGAAAATGCATAATATTCACTATCCCATTCACTGTTTTCATTATTTTTTCAATATATTCATTATTTTATACGTTGCATTTGCTTGAATTCCATTATTAGCTATATACCAGAAGTGTTTGGTTCAGTAACTTATTGATCAGAGGCCCTGAGTTCGACCTATCCATTATCTAGGAGCTTTTGTTGCCGAAGAGGTTTTAATTCAGCTGCCATTAGGAATGCGAATGGCATGAATTGACAAGCCATGCTGTCGAGTCATTGGAGCTTCCAATGCTTAAGCTAAGCACAAATAAATTCTTAATAAGAAAAGTTTGATGCAGAGTTTTTCTTAAGTTATAGTGAAATAATGCCATTATAGTAATACTGCATTATACTATATTATATATATATATATATATATATATATATATATATATATATATATATATATATATATATTTTATTTTTTTTTATTTTTTTCTTTCTATTATATCTCTTTCCTTTGCCTCACCAAGTTGCTTTCCCTGCTGGAGCCATCTAGTTTATAGTCTTTGACTTTTTAACTGGGCCTGTTACTTAGCTAATGATAATAATAATAATAATAATAATAATAATAATAATAATAATAATAATAATACATAATAATAATAATAATAACAATAATAATAATAATAATAATAATAATAATAATAATAATAATAGTTATAGACAGGTTTGCCATACCAAAATACTTGAGATCGAGTCTAGCTTATTCCGTGACAACACAAACTTTGCTTTTCATATCAAACATAAAAAACGGATAGTAATTGCTCATGATTAAATATACTATGCAGATATACTACTAGTAAATTATCAAAATTGTGAATCATGTCAATTTATCAAAGTTACACAAACACCCATAGTAAATACAGGTCTCCTATGGACCACACTGCGTAATGAACTACTTAAATACAAAGACAGATATTATTTTTTGCCTTATTTGCTTCTACCTTTGAAACTGGCGTATGTAATATCGTAACTCTTGCATTATGTAAATGCAGCCTAAACTTAGCCCATATTGTCTTCTACTATCTCCATCTAACTCAGGAGGATGAGTACTTTATATAGAAATGGCATGCGTTACGTAGTGTACTGTACAATGCATCCTGAGCTCAGACAAGAGAATAGATATTGGTATGTTCATACTTTATCCTTTTCCATTTCTCCTACGAATCACCAAGTTTCAGCACAATCACAAAAGTGGAAATTTGTTGATGTGACACATTGATTCTTAAGATTATGCCAGCTCTGTAGTAATCATAAACTAAGATCATGTCATGTTATGACTATTGTCATTTTAGCATTCCTAAAGAAAAAATGTTTTTGGATAGCACAAACCACTTGTGGAAAACTCGGAGCTACTGTTTTGGGAAGGAAACAGGGATGCTTATGCCTACGGCAGTTCATTTTTTCTAATCCCCACCAGTATTGGCAGGTTGAGCACACTTATGATTATGGCATGTCATTCTGGAGCAGACTTTTCATGAGCTCAAGCATGATGGTAGGCATGCTTATGATAGTCCTATCACTACCTAATTATTACAATTTCCTACCCATACACCTGTCAATGCATTATGTTGACTAGACCCTTCGAAAACACCCAGCCAAGAACACAAACTCGAGTAGAGGCAAAATATTAATCCTATCATGTAGTTGTATTACAAAAAAGACCGACCTTAAGGGCGTAATAAAGCACCTCCATTGGAAATATCAGGGTACAGGTAGAACACACTGCACTATGTGAACAAGCATGAGTGGTTCTATCCTGTAGCTTTGCTGTAAAATAAGAATAATATCACTAACCTGCAAATTTGCACATACGGTCTCTATAAATCGTGGGTTTCTGGAATGGTGAATCACCTTTAGTATAGCCTGTGTTACTGCAAATATGGTGTCTTGGGGCTGTGGAAAAAAAAAACACATTAACTTAGCCCTTTAGCATGTACAGCTCTCTTTCTCTCTCTGTCTCTCTCTCTCTCTTTATATATATATATATATATATATATATATATATATATATATATATATATATATATATATATATATATATATATATATATATATATATATATATATATATCTTTACCTCTCTCTATATATCTATTTCTCTATCTATCTCTCTCTCTCTCTCTCTCTCTCTCTCTCTCTCTCTCTCTCTCTATATATATATATATATATATATATATATATATATATATATATATATATATATATATATTATATATATTGTTTTACGATAACCATTTCACTCCTTTTAATATGGATATATGCATTACAGACGCTTGCAAGTATAATTTTCAACTCATCTTCACATACCACTGAACATGAATGGATTACACTCGAAGGCGCTTTGGTTCTCCGTCGTTTCAGTAACCCTTTGTAGTCCATTTATAACATGGTTCTTTATCCTCTATCATTCTTTCAGATGTTTTGCGGGAAGAAAGGAAATTCCAAGAGATGTGAATTTCGAAACTCTGTTCCCTTATCCTGGTTAGTTTCCTACGATCCGTAGGGAATATTAAGGTAGAATGTTCCCCCAATCCAATATCAATGTCTCTCGTAGTCCTAGATTTCTTTAAGCTCTAAACCTGATGACATTTTAATTATCTCGTTATTATTGTTGTTTAGGCTGATTCAGTTTTTCGTTGGTTAATAATTATATACATTTTACCTTTAAGGAAAGCTTCACCGGCTGCTTTAGCGTAGTAGATTTTTAGATGATTATGGAAAGTGGTGGAACAGATAAGGGTGATAAGAATCGAACCAATGCTAATGATATGAAAATTGCATAAGTACTGAATAAGTGGAATATTTGCTTAATTTTAGCAAATCTCTCTCTCTCTCTCTCTCATATATATATATATATATATATATATATATATATATATATATATATATATATATATATATATATATATATATATATATATATATATATATATATATATATATATATATATATATATATGATATTGAATTACTCAGTTTGGGAAAATTTTAAAGTTTGGTTTATTATATTTAATCTTTCCTCGATAGATTTTTTACTAGTAACCTAACTGAATAATTATGTGTACATTTTAAAGCTGAATAATTGCGTATAATTGTGTAAATTACATCCAATTATGGGTAAATTAAGACAAGAAATGGTTAATGCAATATCAGAGTATTATAAAACATAAAATTGTTGGGTAATATAAGAAATTTGGAAGTAAATGAACGGTTTAATGCTTTTTTTTTGCACATAGGCCTATTGATGTGCTCACGATGGTTTTTGTTGTTGTTAATTTTAACCTCTTTGACATATTATTTGATATGAAAAACGTCTAGGAATGGATTAGGCTTTCTCGACATAGGTCTATTGGTCTGAGTTCCTTTTTCGTTATTATTTATTTTTCAACTTATTTAACAATTGAAAAAAAATGGGTTTCTACATATTAAACACAGGCCATTTGGACAATCTCCTTTATAATTTTGTTATTTTCATCTGATTCAAAGTAATATAACATATTTAACTACATATATCATCTATAAAATAGATCTAATTTAATATAAAAATATTAATGATATTAATTTTTGCTTCTCCTTATAGGCCAATTGATCTGGTCTCGGTATAAATTATTTTTAACTTATTTATTATATTGAGTATTTAGATTATAAATGCCAATTGTATAATATAATTTGTATTATACCCAAAATGTGGCACTTAGGGTTTATTGATAACATATTTAGGGCTTATGTAATATTAAATAATATTTAGTAACTGCTTCACACAACCTCTTAAACTTTTGCACCTCTTATCTGATAACTTAAATATATAAATAAAAAAGAAAAATATATCTAAATGTATACCAATAAGTATAAATATATTCATAATAGTTACCTCTAATATAGGTGGAGTCATCTTGTAGTTATAAATGAGATGGAAATTAAAAAAAATAGAAAATATTTGCTCTCGGTGATGTCTGTCGATCAGGTCGTCTGGTTTGAATTCCCGCTCCCGTTGGTGCCATGAAATATATTTCTTTATTAGTTTATAATGTCACTTATTTCATTAAATTTTTTATTAATTAATGTAGAAAATATCAGGAATATTTAAATGTAGCAATATATTTTCCAAAAATGAGTTTTTATTAATCAGTAAATATGTGATTGTTGTTTTGTCAGGCCTTGCGTTACATATGCATATTTTTTGATATTTTGATATTAAGGAATGTTATTTAAGATTGCAGTATTTATTGTAAAAATAACATTTATTATATTCATTACGGCGTCTCTTCTTAAAATATATTAATCATTGAAATTTGGTAATTATTTTTTTTGCCGTATGTTTCATATCCAATATTTTTATAATTAAAGATGTCTTTTGCTATTAATCAATATTACCAACTTTATAGTAAAAATTATAGTAATTTTAAATATAGTAGCATATTTTCATAATTCCATATTTATCAACGAATAAACACATAGCTTTTATTTTGTCTGGTCTTGCGTTTCATATCCACCATCTTTGTTTACATGTGACGTCATCTCAACCCTGCGCGGCAAAACAAACTCAAAGGTGGAAGAATTATAAAGTGAAAAAAAAAATCTTTTTTCATGTTTTAGTGTGAATACTATTGAGATTATTGTGTTTATAGTGTAAAAGTGACGTTTCGAAATGGTTTTTGCTGCATGTCGAGTTGCCAATTTCATAATTTAGTGCTTGCCAATCAGACGGGTGATTACACCATGTATGGAAGTTATCAGCTGATTTGAGATAACAATTACTCAGACGTAAGTAATAAGCAAACAGATTGTGTAAATGTATATGTCTGGTTAACCTTTTGTTTTACTATGTAAATGGAATAATTTTAGTTAATATTTCATGATATTTCATGTCTTTTCTCTGTTATCGTACTAGAGGTGGCATTCGTGTTCATTCATGTTTTCATGATTTTCATATTTCTTTACGGGTAAAGTTCGTTTTAAGCTCCCCTTCAAGTTTTGGACTAAACTGTTTTTGGGTTAAGATTCGTTTTATTCACCCTTTCTGTTTTTTTACTAACTTAATTTTTCTGATAGATTAAAATGTGGGAAATTTATCTGATAATTGTTTTCTGTGTTAGGCCCGTGCATGGTGGCCGGCGGTGGGTATTTACATAACATATACTTAACCTAACGCAGCTAATCTAACCTAACCCAAATTTAAAGCTAACATACTTTAGAAGGTTGAATTTTGGTGGTCATGCATCAGCGCTGCACATTTCATGTAGTGGTGACAACACTGATTTCTCAGGTAGGATGTGGAAGGGGTGCATAAAACGATGTGTTTTGAATTAATCTGATGCTTATTTTTGTCGGGAATCACTCTTTTGTGTTCGGGGTGATTCTTCGTGGACGGCAGTGGGTGCTTGAATAACCCAATCTAACTAACTAAGCCTAACTAACTCAAATTTGAAGCCCTACATACCTGTAAAAGGTAAATTTGTGTGTTATGCAGCAGCGTGGTACATATCAGGGAGTGATGATACTGCTGATTCCTCAGGCAGGCTATGGAAGGGGTGCATGAAACGAATCTTAACTCTATTTTCTTTGGTAAACATTTTCCTTTCCTTCCTAGCGAGTGAAATGGAAATATAGAATATAAAAATGTACATAAAGCAATAAATTTATTAAATTGGGATAGGCTTGGTTTGATTAATTAGATTAGTTCACCGTAGTTGAGAAACAAGTTGATAGTTTAAATTACTGTGTTTTACTTATGCAAATGTTTACTTTAACACCCCTAAAAAGTGAAGTTATAATACGAAGAACTGAAAAAATATCTGAATATAAATAATTTTATTAGTCAACTCGGTTAGGATTCGTTTTATGTACCCTTAGATTAGTTAGCTTAACTTTATCTGGAGCTGAACTAACCTAACCAAACCTTATCTAATGTTATAATAAATTTCATGAAACTTTGCTGGTTGGGGGTGTGAAAGTAAATATTTACCTTGATTGTTCATGATTGTTTAGGTTTTCATTTGTAGGACAGACATAATTGGCCTTGATAACAGAACCAGTAATGACACCCTTCCACAATAGACCCGAAGTCTTTTATATTTTGTAAACCTTTTGCACTGAAAAGAGATTCTTGCATACTTTTTTTATAATGATTGTGACACCAGGACAGGAGAAAAAAAAAAAAAAAAAAAAAAAAAAAAAAAAAAAAAATCTGCCCTAGTCGGGCCTGGACACTAAGAAAAAAAAAGAGAAAGAGATTGGGAATGTTTTGACTTGTCAGATGTGAGGGGATAATAAGAGATGTGTAACGGATATCCTCAAATATGTGCATAAGAGATTCTCGTGAAGAGATACTTTAAACACGACTGGGTATAGTATAACCAAAACTTTTTTGGTGGATTTTAGCTAGTTCCTCTGTGAGCATGACTTCATTGGGGTTACAGAATGAGATAATGAAACTTACACACTGGAATTAATTTAGTCATTATGCTGAAAATGTGGTGTAATAGCCATTCTAGTGTGAGATTTGTAACATAGATGTAGATGGAGCTCAAAATCAGTACTTTGATGGGGATTCAGGTTTTTGTTATTAGTTAGAATTCGTATCGTCTGACTGCATAACTTACAGGATTGCGGGAAATAATGGTGTAAAGAAGCAGACAAGAAAAGTTCGAGTTACTGTTGAGAGGGTGTGATAAGGATGTTATGTTGTGTAAATGTAATATGCAATGTACTTAGTGTTGATTATAGTGATTGGAAACGAATACGAGATTTCTCTCTATCTTATATTGATGGATAACTTTTGTGCTTGTATGCGTGGCTTTGATAATGTAAAGTGGGTTGAAAGGAAAACTCTGTCAGTTTAGTTTGACTGTAATTAAAGATCCTTTATTGCATAAATGCAGTTTATAATTGACGTTTGAATCATTACTTCTAAATATATGATGTACTTAGGGTGTCAGGCTATCAGTGTTACATGCAGAGAGACATTACCATGTGTAGTTGTAGTTACTTCATTCTCCCTAGTGATGTCTTGCTGAAGAATCTTAAATATTGTGATATATGTGAGAGGTCCTTATATCCTTACTGTATCGTTGTCAAGTCTGCTACTGCACATTATTGTAGCACGGTAATACAGTACTATAGTTTTGAAACACTCTAAGGCTACGTTTCCACTAGGCTGCAAAACGCTGCTTCTGTTTTTCGCAGCCTCTGCCTGAGTTTAGGTGATACATGTAATCCTATGGAGCTGTTTCCACTAGAGGCTGCGTTTCGCAGCTGCGAAACGCAGCCTCTAGTGGAAACAGCTCCATAGGATTACATGTATCACCTAAACTCAGGCAGAGGCTGCGAAAAACAGAAGCAGCGTTTTGCAGCCTAGTGGAAACGTAGCCTAATGGTATTGTGAAATATGGATTTGTTTACTCATTTAATTTATTCTTTTCCATAAGCTTTTACTCTCAGTTGTAATACAGCGTGTGTTTTGCGTCAGAATTTACGGCGTAATGAGCTTGTTAGTATACATGAACTTTTCTAGAATGCAGTTTCTGATTAGCATGTACTCTCATTATGCGGCATGACATCCTTCTTCACTCCATTGATACATATTATGTCATCGCTTAGTCATATTTACTATTATTATTATTATTATTATTATTATTATTATTTCTCATAATTCTTCCCATCAATGACTTTTTCAGCCTGTTATGATATTGTTTATTTAGTACAGTACAGTTTTATGTCACATCCGAACTCTCTTATTTCTCCTCAATTGCTTGCACATTTTGCTTTTTTAAATCCATCTCATGATCTCTGATACAAATACAATGATTCTGAAGTTTTTTTTTGAGGCTGAAATTATATTATGATATTTGCTTTATTAATTTATAAATATGCAAATTTCGTAGATATTAATTTATAAATATGCAAATTTCGTAGATATTAATTTATATATATGCAAACTCGTAGATATTAAGTAATTTGTTGCTTCTTACGATGTCGTAATTCTCACTAAGGTGTTTAGCTCACACACATGGCAATTTTAGCATAGTAATTGGCTAATAGACAGAGGGTAGAATAGAGACATATAAAAGTGCACTTTTAATTTTCAGAGAGCCTTTGTTATTAACATTATTATTATAGTTATTATTATTATTATTATTATTATTGTTATTATTGTCATGATAATAATAATTTATACATGGTTTTGTTAGTATACTGCACAACACACTGTTTTGATTATTTAGGCATTACTGTGTAGATACAGTTTATAAATATTCAGTATATATGTTTGCTTACATATAATGATTACTTAACAGCCATCTTATTTAAATGAAACCTGAAAGTCAAGCAGCACATATATGTAGTAAGATATATGCATACTATTGTATTAAACAACATTCATGTTCTTGGTAAGGAGTGCATATAGTACACAAGTCTCTGTTAGATTATCCCTCTGTTATTATTTTCATTTAGTAGAGGTTTCTTTCTTTTAGCATGGACTTAGCAGGTAATCCTCTGTCAGCTTGGTTGGCTTTCTTTGTTTGTCCATTTATCCATGACGAAGAGCATGTTTCTCAGCTTTCAGCGAAAAGTAGTCTTTGGTGTGGTAGTTGTCTTAGCTTTGTTTTTCTATTAATGAGACGAGGGGTCCTTGACTTACGTAAGAGCTCCGTTCCTGAAATGTGATATAACCCTAATTTCAATGTATGTTGGAAAACACTTAGATAAGGACCTATGCTAATGCAGTAGTAAAGTTTCTACCTTTACCATGAATTGAACTATTTCTAATTTCTTTTCCATGGTGATGGCTTAAATTTTCTTCGAAGCATTGCCATCAGAAAAAAATACTTTACGCTTTGGAGATATAATGCAGGCCAAAAATGATCTATAAAGAAGCAATATAATTTGTAGGAGATGACTTTTAACCTTGAAACATTGTAACTCGAAGGCAGTGTAAACCGAGGACCCCCCTATATATATATATATATATATATATATATATATATATATATATATATATATATATATATATATATATATATATATATATATATATATATATATATATATATATATATATATATATATATATATATATATATATATATGCGTATGAGTGCGTGTGGATATGTATTATTTAAAAGGAAGTTTGGTATATTGAATAAAAACTGAACAAATATAATAAATGCCGTGGACTTGAAAATAATAATACCTGAACATAAAAAAAAAATAATGCATGAGTATTTGCAGTAATTCCTGAACACTTGAAATAAAACATAAATATTTTCAAAGAGCACCTGAGCAGTCGTGATCAGAGTAGAGCACTTGCTATGAAATCTGAGCAATTAGAAAAGAAAACACGAACATATACAGTATAACTATAGAAATTAAGATGTATTCCTGAGCGTGTGTGAGATAACTTGAGCATTTATTAGAACACACGTGCAAAGAATATAAAAAGTCAATGATTAATAGTTGATAATTTATATCAATACCTTAACACTCAAAGTAAGACCTGTACACTTGACAAAAAACGAACCTGAACACTTATGATGAAACCTTATGCTGGCGTCACACATAGCCAAAACTCCCGACCCGACTCTTAAGACCGTGTTCCGACGGAATCTTCGCTCAATCCTTGGAGATCCGGCAGATTTTTTAGCCGACAGGTGCATTCCTGTGCCTGTCGGAAGTGCGTCATACGTCTGCGTAAGCATTCCTATGGATCGTAATTGCAATCGTACGGAGTAGTTTGGACGCGCAATTTAGCGTACGACTGATCATACGCAAACGTAAGTCTCATCATAGAAAACGGGAAATTAAAATTTTTGACCGTTACGACTGGGCCAACCATGCTCCCGACGCTCCCTACCCATCGTAGGGGAACGTACACGTTCGTAGGGGGTTGTTCATTTTCATTATTTTATACTGAGAAGATATTAAGTTTAATATTTTACATTTAATAATGTAATAATGTTTCATCTTTGTCATTCACAGAATCCTTCAAATGTAAGTTGTATGTACTGGTAAACGCAAATAAAAAGTAATTTGGTATAGTTATATTTGCCCTTACTTTTCCATTTATATAATTATGTTAGAATTGATCCTAGTGAACAATAAATATATGGAAAAAAAAAAAAAAAAAAAAAAAATATATAATATATATATATATAATATATATATATATATATATATAATATATATATATATATATATATATATATATATATATATATATATATATATATATATATATATATATATATAATATATGGGATATTTGTGAAAGTATAACCCTGATTTATATATTTGGCACTTCAGCTACTTATATATATAAGTAAATATATGTTGGCCATGTATGATAATATATGTCATATATTTTGTTTGACACATTTATGGATTTGATTAATTCATATTTTGATATGAGGGAAAAAATAAATGCATTAATATCATGGTAAACAATAAGAAATGCACTAATATCATGCTAAAACAATAAGAAATGCGGCAAGCGGAGCAGGAAAACTGAACGCCCAGGACTGGGTTGTCAGAAATGAGACCACGCATGCGCGCGCTGTCTTTTCGTACTGCGCTGCCAGACATATAAGCGAATTTTTAAATTTTTAACGGTTCCAGACCCGGAGGACTGCGTACGCCGGGTAGGATCGATCCTCTGGATCGTACACGGGCGTACACCTTCTCCTACGCCCGCGTACTATCAAGAAGATCGATCTTACCCGTCGTACGCAGTCTTCTACGACTGATTTGGTCTTCCGAATCACGGAGATTATTGGGTGCAGCAGCCAATTATCGTAGGCCCTCCACGACGGTTCAGGACCCCCTCGATTTTTTTAAACTACGTAGGACCGTTAGGATTCCGTCGTACGCGGACGAAAAATTACACCCGATTATCGTAATGACGTCATTGCTGCCGGGAGGATTCCGTCTTTAGACGGTTTTAAGAGTCGGGTCGGGAATTTTGGCTATGTGTGACGCCAGCATTATTCATGCCATTTCGTCCCAATCCCCCTTTGCATTCCACTCTATTGGCACTAATTGAACTCGTTAGTGGTGCTCATTGACTCTTCTCGATGTTCTCATGTTTTGGAAGAGCTTTTAGCATATTCAATTTTAGTCCAGCATATGTCTCCACCCCTTTTCGAATGGGGATGAACTGTGAGATATAGAATGACAAAACGATAATAATAGCAACAACAACAACATTTTAGGAAAAATTTTTTCTGGCTAAATACTTATTCCATTTGACCTTTTGCATGTTACATAGAGGTTAATGATGTGTTTGTCAACTTTTGTGTTAATTCTGGATGGAGAACCCCTTGTTGTGTTCCTTCAAGATGGAGGACCCATTTTTGCATTCCTTCTAAAAGAATCCTTTATTGTATTCCTTACAGAGGAACTCCTGTTTGTATTCTTTCTAAAGAAGAACCACTTTTTGTATTCCTTTTAAGAAGAATCCTTTTCATTTTTATATTCCCTCCAGAAAGAAAACCCTCTTTTTTATGCCTTTCAAAATGAGACCCCCTTTTGTATTCATTTCATAAGAACCCCTTTTCGTATTCCTTCCAGAAGAACCCTGTTTTGTATTCCTTTTAGAAGAACTCTGTTTTGTATTCTTGCCAGAAGAACTCTGTTTTGTATTCCTTCCAGAAAAAACTCCTTTTTGTATTCCTTCCAGAAGAACTACTTTTTGTATTCCTTCCAG
>JAXCGZ010001114.1:17500-26841 GCA_037179515.1 Halocaridina rubra
TAAATGGTTTAAAGGGATTAACAAGGGTTATATTAATAAAGTTTTAAAAATTCATGATAAAACCAGAACTCGTAATAATGGATTTAAGCTTGATAAATTTAGGTTCAGAAGGGAAATTGGCAAAAATTGGTTTGGTAATAGAGTAGCTGATGCATAGAACTGGCTTCCTAGTAGGATAATAAATGCCAATACCTTTGACACCTTCAAATGTAGATTAGATAGACATATGACAGAGGTAGGGTGGGTATGAACAAGTTAGTGCTTATTAGAAGAATCATAAAAAGAAAAATAGAATAAATAAGTAGAGTAGAATAGAATAGGTTAGACATTCTGAAACTATCATTCAAAAATGGAGCTGCCTCGTGTGTGCCAGTAGGCGTGTTGCAGTGTCCCCTGTTCTTATGTTCATACAGCACCAAATGGTAAGGAAACCCATCAGTGAAGCAACATATAAAATAACTCTATATTTCAGATCCTAACTTGACCCCTTCTCAGGCGTAAGTGAATGTATAAACTAACAATGACAGAGGGAGTAAAAAACGAAAAGGAATCAGGAGACCTGAACGAATTAAAAATTAAAGATAGTAAGGTCTAATCCAAAGGAAATAATACCCTCAATCAAAGAAAAACCAACAAAAAGTCATTCAATTAGAATATGTTAATCTCTAATCACGAATATATATCGGTAAGTAGATAACCCTTTAATACATACAACTATAAAAAGAAAAAAATAAACAATGGATCATAAGCTCAAAACCTCAAAAACCAAAGATAAGAAATGACAAAATAACGGAATATATATATATATATATATATATATATATATATATATATATATATATATATATATATATATATATATATATATATATATATATATATATATATATATATATATATATATATATATATATATATATATATATATATATATATATATATATATATATATATATATATATATATATATATATATATATAAGAACATAAGAATAGAGGACACTGCAACATGCCTACTGACACACACGAGGCAGCTCCATTTTTGAATTGTATTTTCAGCATGTCTAACCTATTCTATTCTACTCTACTTATTTATTCTATTTTTCTTTTTATGATTTTTCTAATAAGCACTAACCTATTCATACCCACCCTACCTCTGTCATATGTCTATCTAATCTACATTTGAAGGTGTCTAAGGTATTGGCATTTACTATCATACTAGGAAGCTTGTTCCATGCATCAGCTACTCTATTACCAAACCTATTTTTACCAATTTCCCTTCTGAACCTAAATTTATCAAGCTTAAATCCATTATTACGAGTTCTGGTTTGATCTTGAATTTTTAAAACTTTATTAATATCTCCCTTGTTAATCCCTTTAAACCATTTATACACTTCAATCATATCCCCCCTAACTCTTCGCCTCTCTAGAGAATGTAGATTAAGTTTTTTAATCTGTCCTCATATGGTAGATTTCTGATATTGTGTATCATCTTGGTCATTCTTCGCTGCACTCTCTCCAAGGATTCAATTTCCATTCTATAATAGGGTGACCAGAATTGCACAGCATAATCTAAATGGGGCCTAACTAATGCAAGATAGAGCTGCAAAATAACTTTTTCCGTCCTATTGCTGACGCTTCTTGAGATAAATCCTAAAATTCTGTTTGCTTTATTTCTGACTGCTGTGCATTGCTCTCTTGGCTTAAGACTACTACTCACAAGAACTCCCAAATCCCTTTCACACTGAGAACTCATGATTTCATGGTTATTTAGCTTATAACTAGTATTGTCTTTTATAGTACCCATTTTAACTACTTTACATTTTTCAACATTAAATTCCATTTGCCATTTGTCCAACCATTCAGATAATCTATTTAGATCTTCCTGTAAAGCATGAATGTCTTCTTTTCCATTTATAGTTCTACCTATTTTAGTGTCGTCTGCGAATTTACTTAGGTTACTACTGATATCCGAATCCAGATCATTTAGATATACGATGAATAATAGGGGACCCAGTACCGAGCTGCAAACCCTCTGTTTTCTGTCTTTTAACCATTGTTTGATCCATCTGAGCACAGCTCCTCCTATACCATGAGCTTCCAGCTTTTTAACTAATCTTTTGTGAGGAACTCTATCAAAAGCTTTGCTAAAATCTAGATATATTGTATCATATTCTTTGCCACAATCTACTGCCTCGTAAACTTCTGAATAAAAAGACAGTAAGTTTGTAAGGCACGAAAAACCCTTAAGAAACCCGTGTTGTGAAAGTTTTATCAGTCTGTGTAATTCTAGATGTGCCCTTATTTTATTTGCAATTATGGATTCTAGAATTTTACCCACTGTTGACGTTAAACTTACCGGCCTATAATTATTCTTTTTAACACGTTCTCCTTTTTTAAATATTGGTACCACATCTGCCAATTTCCACTCCATGGGTACCGATCCTAATTTTATTGAATTATTAAATAATGCAGTTAGAGGACAACTAAGCTCTTCCTTGCATTCCTCTTACGAGAGAGGAGGTAATAAAAGAAATAGATAAATTAAAGGCTCATAAATCTCCGGGACCTGATGGAATATATGCTAGAATATTAAAGGAATGCAAGGAAGAGCTTAGTTGTCCTCTAACTGCATTATTTAATAATTCAATAAAATTAGGATCGGTACCCATGGAGTGGAAATTGGCAGATGTGGTACCAATATTTAAAAAAGGAGAACGTGTTAAAAAGAATAATTATAGGCCGGTAAGTTTAACGTCAACAGTGGGTAAGATTCTAGAATCCATAATTGCAAATAAAATAAGGGCACATCTAGAATTACACAGACTGATAAAACTTTCACAACACGGGTTTCTTAAGGGTTTTTCGTGCCTTACAAACTTACTGTCTTTTTATTCAGAAGTTTACGAGGCAGTAGATTGTGGCAAAGAATATGATACAATATATCTAGATTTTAGCAAAGCTTTTGATAGAGTTCCTCACAAAAGATTAGTTAAAAAGCTGGAAGCTCATGGTATAGGAGGAGCTGTGCTCAGATGGATCAAACAATGGTTAAAAGACAGAAAACAGAGGGTTTGCATAAATGGAGAGAAATCAGAGTGGGGCTCGGTTACAAGCGGGGTACCACAAGGCTCGGTACTGGGTCCTCTATTATTCATCGTATATCTAAATGATCTGGATTCGGATATCAGTAGTAACCTAAGTAAATTCGCAGACGACACTAAAATAGGTAGAACTATAAATGGAAAAGAAGACATTCATGCTTTACAGGAAGATCTAAATAGATTATCTGAATGGTCGGACAAATGGCAAATGGAATTTAATGTTGAAAAATGTAAAGTAGTTAAAATGGGTACTATAAAAGACGATACTAGTTATAAGCTAAATAACCATGAAATCATGAGTTCTCAGTGTGAAAGGGATTTGGGAGTTCTTGTGAGTAGTAGTCTTAAGCCAAGAGAGCAATGCACAGCAGTCAGAAATAAAGCAAACAGAATTTTAGGATTTATCTCAAGAAGCGTCAGCAATAGGACGGAAAAAGTTATTTTGCAGCTCTATCTTGCATTAGTTAGGCCCCATTTAGATTATGCTGTGCAATTCTGGTCACCCTATTATAGAATGGAAATTGAATCCTTGGAGAGAGTGCAACGAAGAATGACCAAGATGATACACAATATCAGAAATCTACCATATGAGGACAGATTAAAAAAACTTAATCTACATTCTCTAGAGAGGCGAAGAGTTAGGGGGGATATGATTGAAGTGTATAAATGGTTTAAAGGGATTAACAAGGGAGATATTAATAAAGTTTTAAAAATTCATGATCAAACCAGAACTCGTAATAATGGATTTAAGCTTGATAAATTTAGGTTCAGAAGGGAAATTGGTAAAAATTGGTTTGGTAATAGAGTAGCTGATGCATGGAACAAGCTTCCTAGTAGGATAGTAAATGCCAATACCTTAGACACCTTCAAATGTAGATTAGATAGACATATGACAGAGGAAGGGTGGGTATGAATAGGTTAGTGCTTATTAGAAAAATCATAAAAAGAAAAACGGAATAAATAAGTAGAGTAGAATAGAATAGGTTAGACATGCTGAAAATACAATTCAAAAATGGAGCTGCCTCGTGTGTGCCAGTAGGCATGTTGCAGTGTCCTCTATTCTTATGTTCTTATTCTTATGTTCTTATATTCTAGCATATATTCCATCAGGTCCCGGAGATTTATGAGCCTTTAATTTATCTATTTCTTTTATTACCTCCTCTCTCGTAATATTTATTGAACTAAGTATATTATCGGGACTGTCTCTGTAAATGGATTCTACTTCCGGAATATTTTCCAAGTTTTCATTTGTAAATACAGATAAGAAATAATCATTTAAACATGTACACATCACTTTATCGTCATCTGTGATATGGCCATTGGCTACTTCAATTGGTCCGACTTTTTCCTTAAATTTTGTTTGATAATGTTGATAAAACCCTTTAGGATTTTCTTTAGCTTCTCCTGCTATTCTAACTTCGTATTTTCTTTTCGACTCTCTAACTATCTTTTTAACTTCCCTGTTTAACTGTATATATTGCTGCCTCACCTGCTCTTCACCTCTTTTTAGTTTCCTGTATATTCCTCTTTTAATACCTATAAGATTCTTTATTCTATTGTTCATCCATTTAGGGTCATTTTTTCTTGATCTGCAATGTTTCATGGGAATAAAGTCTCTGACTATTCTTAAGAGTCATGACAAAATTGTTATATTCCTCATCCAAATTTATATTAACTGACGGGCTGCTGTTCTTTCCTGTGAGAGAATTTAATGTATTGATCTTATCTTGTGATAATCATTGGCATGTGGTACTCAAATTTCGGGGTAATCCGCTACCTGCGACCTGACCTGCTGGATTAACTACCCACATCTGTACCCCAGAAATCCCTTCCCATACCTCATTAGATAATTTAGTTTTTAAGCCCTCAAAATCTCCTGCTCTAAAGTTTGGAACCATATTCTTATTTTCCTTTATAGTTTCCTTGAAAATTATGTTAAATCTAATGGAATCATGGTCACTGTTGCCCAATTTTTCACCAACTTCTAAATTTGTAACCATATTCTCTCTATTACTAAGAACTAAATCTAGTGTATTCACCCCCCGTGTTGCTTCATGTACATGCTGAGAAAGGAAATTGTCTTCTACTACTTCCAAAAACTCCTTA
Organism: Halocaridina rubra; assembly: GCA_037179515.1. Taxonomy (NCBI): domain Eukaryota; kingdom Metazoa; phylum Arthropoda; class Malacostraca; order Decapoda; family Atyidae; genus Halocaridina; species Halocaridina rubra. The sequence continues at coordinate 22,711 of JAXCGZ010001114.1, forward strand.
GAGCTACTATCACCTGTTATGGTTTCCCAGTTAATATGTCTAAAATTAAAATCGCCTACAATGCAAACTCTATTTGACCTGCTCACTTTAGAAATTTCATCGTATATAACTTGCGACTCTATATTATCTAGATCAGGTGGTCTGTAGACTACTCCTACAACTAGACTTTCTATATTATTTTTAATTTCAACCCATAAGGTTTCTGAATTTAGATTTGTCTTAATTCCAGACTTAATGCAGCTTCTGAGGCTATCTTTAATATACATAATTACCCCTCCCCCTCTTTTATCTGCACTACGATCAGCATTATAAAGTTTATATCCTGTAATTATGTACTCAGCTTTAAGGTGTTTGCTTTCTAATTTAATCCAACTTTCACTAATGCATATTATATCCGGTCTCTCACTACATACTATGGCTCTCAGTTCTTCTATCTTGTTACCTAAACTACGGCTATTTGTATAATATACTTTTAAACTTTCTCTAGCTTCACCCTTCTTGTGGCTATTCTTTTTGTTAATATTTGTTCTATGTAACAAATGTTTCTTATCCTTAGACTCCCAGTTATTTGACCCACTATTTACTGAACCCTTACTGACTAATTTCTCTGCACAAGTATTAATCATTTCATTATTTGTGTCTAACAAAACCCCCCTACCTCTCTGTCTATCATACCAGCCAATACCGAGACACCTGAATTAGAAAGATGCACTCCATCCCTTGCATACATATGCTTACGACTAGTGAAGTGATCCCACCCGTCTATAAAACCTATATTATGCTCCCGACAGAAGACTTTCATCCTAGCATTTACTCCTATAGCTCGAGACCACCACTCTGAACTTTGGCTAAGCCTAGGGAGAATACCACACATCACAGGAACTGCACCCCTTTTCCTAATCTTATCCAGGGCTTGTCTATACAACCTAATCAGCTCTTCACTTCTACCATCCTGCACGTCATTTCCCCCAGCTATCAAACAAACAACATCTTTTTTCTCAATCCAGCTATTTATTGACTCACCCACCTTCTTCATACCTGCTCCAGGGAAAAAATATTTTCCTCTAACTCTATGCCTGAGTTTCCTGTCTACATATCTGCATAGTGAATCCCCTACAATTACCAAAGAACGAGACTTATCCGGAGGATGGGTTACTCCGACCTTGGGAGACTTACCTAGGCTCTTGACCTGAGAGCTTTTCCCACTTCCATTTTGACGATCGCTAGTACACCTATCTGACTCTATGGTTCCTGAAGAATTACTGCCGCCACTGTCACATTCATCTCTAAGTGAACTAAATGAATTAGCAACCTGTAGTCTAAAAGTATCATTTTTCTTAAGAACCATCTTCGTTGAACCCTTATTCACAACTTTCCAGTCGTCTTCATTATTCAATCGTCCCTTCCTGGTTAACACCTCTACTTTACCTCTCAGATCCCTGTTCTCCTCAGCTAAGGATCTGACCTCCTGCCTGACTGCGGCCAACTCATTTCTTAAATTAAAAATGAGTTTGCTTGCGTCAGACGAGGACAAATCCCCAGCACTGCCACAAACAGCACCAACAACGACACCACCACCAACACCAATATATATATATATATATATATATATATATATATATATATATATATATATATATATATATATATATATATATATATATATATATATATATATATATATAGAGTAGTCACCGTGGCTCAAGCGGTAGCGTCCGCGACTTTGAGGCGTCAGGTCCAGGGTTCGCGCCCCGTCTCGGTCTGAGGTTAGCAAGGGCATGCGCTCAGGGTAACGATTACATCAGCCAAAACAAGTCCTTCGCAAGAAAGCAACCGTCCTAGCCCTTGGTAGAAATGGGAGTCCGTGACGTAAAACCGGAACACACACACTCAAACACACACACACACACACACACACACACACACACACACACACACACACACACACACACACATATATATATATATATATATATATATATATATATATATATATATATATATATATATATATATATATATTTTTTTTTTTTAGTGTGACACTGGGACAGGCAGAAACTGCCCTCATCAATAAAGGCCCGGGCACGAGAAAATACCAAGACGAAGGAAAAAAAAAAAGATTATGGGCAAGGCATAGATGAGGTACTGTCACACAAAGGAAAACGACAGACAGAAAAAAGAACAGTTAAAGTACAGAGGACCCAGAGATATGGAGGACTAGGCTCTGAGATGACGATACATCTGCTTTTTGAAGGATGATAGGTCATAAGAATTAGGAAAGACAGAAGGAGGAAGAGAGTTCCAGAGTCTGGGGGTAGATGGGAAGAAGCAGTCGCTGCACCGACCAATCCGCCAGCTAAAAATCTCCACACAGTACCTGTGAGATGAGGCCGCTTGGCGAGTGTTACGCGGCCTCGGCAGTGGAGGAGGGATGCAACTCGCCAACTCATCAGAGCAGTGATGGAAGTAGTAGCGATAGAAAAGTAAAAGGGAAGATACCTTACGGCGAAGATAGAGAGAATTCAGGTTAGAAGTAAGAGAAGGATCATTAATGAGTCTGACTGTTTTAGATTCAACCCTATCAAGAAGATAAGTAAAGGAAGAAGCACCCAAGATATGTGAGCAGTATTCTAAACAGGGGCGGATAAGACCTTTGTAAAGTTTAAGTAACTGCAATGAGGAAAAGTAATGACGAAAACGAAACAAAACCCCCAAGGTTTTGAATGAGGATTTAGAAATTTGGATTATGTGATTCCTCCAAGACAAGTTAGAGGCTATATGGATTTCTAATATGTTAATAGAGTTAAGAGGGTAACTTTCATTAGTCTCAAAGAAAATAGGGTTATCAGGAGAAAAAGATAAAGAGATAGCCAAAAACTGTGTCTTGGAGGCATTGAATTTAACTAAATTTTGAGTGCCCCATTCAGATACTCTCGACAAATCAGAGTTAAGAGTAGAAGAAAGAGTGATACGAGATTGATTACGAGTAACAGATGAAGGTTGTGAAGAAAAGGCAGAGGAAATGTGAAGGGTAGAATCATCAGCAAAGGCATGAAGAAGAGAGGAAGATGTGGATTGTAGAAGATCATTGATGAAGAGAAGGAAGAGAGTAGGTGAGAGAACAGAGCCCTGTGGCACACCACTGGTAACAGAGAAAGGGCTAGATGTCACGCCATCAACAACTACAGATATAGAATGCTCAGTAAGAAAACTGGAAATCAGAGAACAGAAAGAAGGGGTAAAGCCTTAGGCAGGGAGTTTGGCCAACAGAGCCTTGTGCTAGACTCTGTCAAAAGCCTTAGAGATATCAAGGGCGACGACAAAGGATTCCCCATAGTTCCTCAGAGAAGATGACCATGCATGAGTAAGATAGGACAGGAGATCACCAGTGGATCTTGCCTTGCGGAAGCCTTACTGGTGATCAGAGATAAGTGAGTTATATTCAAGGCGTTTCAAGAAGTGAGCATTGAGCAAAGTTTTGAAAACTACAACAATAGAGGAGGTTAGGGCAATAGGTCGGTAGTTAGAAGGAATAGAGCAGTCACCCTTCTTAGAAACAGGTTGAATTTGAGCATGCTTCCAAGATGATGAATAGATACTGGTTGACGGAATGAGGCGAAAAAGATGGCAAAGCATGGGAGCCATTTCATCTGCAAACTCCTTAAGGAAACTTGCAGGGATACCATCGGGACCAGATGCCTTGTTCGTCTTTAGCGAGCGAAGAACCTTATGAACTTTGTGTGAAGAAAGGATAAGGGAGGGCTTAGGGTCAGCGAGGAGAAAAGACTGAGGAACAGGTGCGCTTAAATTGTGATAGAAGAGTTTTTCAGAAAAATGAGAGCCAGAGAGAGTGGCTTTGTCAGTGGGAGAGCAAGCTATAGAACCATCTGAACGAATGAGAGGGGGAAAGCTTGAGTTACAGAAGTTTTTGGAGAGGTTTTTGGCTAAGGACCAGAAGCATTTGTCAGTGGGAGAGGAGTTAAGGTCATCAACTTTCCATTCTTATAAAGGAAGCCTTAGACCTTCGAATCTGAGCAGTACAGCGATTCCTAGCTATAATAAAAGCAGAGCGAGTTAAATTGGATGTTGTTGTTGTTGTTTGAGATTAAAGCCAACCATGTGTTGGCACGG
>JAXCGZ010001115.1:0-7500 GCA_037179515.1 Halocaridina rubra
ATATATATATATATATATATATCTCTCTCTCTCTCTCTCTCTCTCTCTCTCTCTCTATATATATATATATATATATATATATATATATATATATATATATATATATATATATATATATATATATATATATATATATATATATATATATATATATATATAGCCAAGGTATATGTATGTATGTATGTATATATATATATATATATATATATATATATATATATATATATATATATATATATATATATATATATATATATATATATATATATACACACACACACACACCCTTGTAAGCGCGCATCTGCGTCTAATTTATATCCCAAGATGATAATTAATAAAAATCTTCTTGATGCAATTGTGCTTAATTTTCAACCAAAGATAATAACTGATAAATTCTTTGTGCATTGCGTCTAATTTATATTCAAAGATAGAAAATTAATAAAACCTTCTGGTATTTACGTCTAATTTACATATAAATAACAAAAATAATATAATCTTCGAGCATTTGTGTCAAATTCAAATTCGAATATTTACCGTCAGACAATTTCATGATAATAATATTTTTAATTCAATTCATCCTTGTCGTAGGGTGCACGAGGAAGCTTATTTCCAAATTTTACCATCTGGCCCTGAATTAACTCCACGTCATGAAAAAGCACAAGTGGTTTAGAGGTAGGTGAAGTATTTAAAAATATTTTTTTCCAAATATTACTTAAATTCTGTATAAATACAGATGGGTCTCATATTCGCTAAATAGAAGGGTCTGGTATAGCAATAGGATGGCGGTGGATAAGAATTTTGAATGGATGCAAATTTATGGAAAAGTGTGGAGTTTGCCTCAATAGACATCAGTAATGGCGTGTGAAATTTTTTGGAATAAAACTTGCCTTTGAATATGTCATTAGCGATGGAAAAATCTGTACTAGCATTCTGTGATTAAACAAAAAAGTGCATTTTTATCACTCATGAGCTAGAACTCAAATAATTCACAAAGCTAAAAGCTATTCAGTCCAACACAGCAAAAATTTTGAAATGTAACACAAGTATGGTACAAGAAAACTAGTAAAGAGCGATAGAGATAGATTTGCAGTATGCATAGAACTTGGTTACAAAAATATGAAAGGTTAATTGAGAAGAAAAGGAACACAACAAGCAAAAAACTTCAAATATGCTTCATGATGCCTATAAGAGAGTAATACTTTAATGCACTTTAATTAATGTATTAATGTACAGGACTTAAGATCTCCTGGTATATTCTATATTGAACTTTGCAATTATTTATCTTAGCCTGATAATTTGTATCCTATATTAAGTGTATATACAGAACTAGATATGTAAATGCATAAACATAAGAATGCTTTATGTTTGATATTCAAGGGTCTTAAATTTATAACATACAAACGAGTTACGATATATTATTAACATGATATATTTTATCAAGAGTATTCTTTTATATAAACTTAACTAATGAATGTAATAATGCTACTTAGTCAATGTAATTCATATAAATGGGGCTGTAATAATGTCCTTTCATGCAAATAAGATTGGCTGTATTTACATCTCCCCATGTAATGCTATACTTCCAAATAAAAAAAAATGATGGCATTTCGGGAATCGTGGGTGCAGTACCAGTTTTCCTGCTCTTCACGTATACCATATATTTCTATAACAAAGTTTCATACGGGAAGCAACTCTATCATAGTCACCTGTAAGTATTTTACCTAATGCTGTACTTGTGGCTCAGACTCCTAAAATGTTGAATCGAACAACTACTGATTTGCTCTGAGCATGATGAAAGTTATTGTTCGTTTAGAATCTCACCATACACTACTGTTCAGAACTAAAACAGTGTAATTATAAGATGTAGATGGTGAGCTTTCGGTAACCATTTTCGCAATCTTGTCAGTTTAAAGGTCATATCCACCGATATATATGCATGCGCACATATATTGTCACAAAATATAAGAGGATTTTTTTTTCAATGGCCAGTTTAAGTCCAGAAGTTTCTAGCTCCAAGAGTGACGAACACTTATAGGCATACTTACTGTTTTGTCAAGCACTTGCTATCCTACATAATTTTAATTACCTACTCGCATCTTGCAGCAACCAGACTCTCCTATACTGTAATTGTCAAACCATTCAGTATAAATGCAAAAAAGTCATTAATATTTGGAAACTTATTATCAATAAATATAACAATTGCTTCAAACCACTGGCGTCTTTCCACATTGGATGGCTTGACATTCGGGCCAGATGGTAATCTTTGAAAGTTGATTCATATTTCATACTGCCATACTCTATTAGTATACTGTCATTATTATTACTTACGCTAAGACTACTTGATATGTAAAACTAAATCTTTACAAAAGTCTAGGAATGTGCAATATTCAAAAACAGCGTATGAAGTATTGAACATATTAAATCATGGCAACACTTAATAGTGGTATAAAGATTAAGAAATATGTAATGGAGATTAAGAAATCATAAATAAGAGGGTATATCTCTGGACACATGCTTCCTAGTCTAGTTATTGGCATTATAATAAAAAAAAAAACTATATATATAGTGACATTCCGAGAAAGGGTAATAGGGTTTATCCGGTGCCACAAAGTACTCCCCAACCTCTTCTTCACGAAGAAGAAGAAGAAGAAGAAGAAGAAGAAGAAGAAGAAGAAGAAGAAGAAGAAGAAGAAGAAGAAGAAGAAGAAGAAGAAGAAGAAGAAGAAGAAGAAGAAGAAGAAGAAGAAGAAGAAGAAGAAGAAAGAAAGAAAAAAGGAAGAAGAAAATAAAAGAAAAGAAGAAGAAGAAGAAGAAGAAGAAGAAGAAGAAGAAGAAGAAGAAGAAGAAGAAGAAGAAGAAGAAGAAGAAGAAGAAGAAGAAGAAGAAGAAGAAGAAGAAGAAGAAGAAGAAGAATAAAAGAAAAAAGAAGAAGAAGAAGAAGAAGAAGAAGAAGAAGAAGAAGAAGAAGAAGAAGAGCCTATCGCACGTGTCATTCATAAATTCCAACCGATAAATCCCAATAATTTTTCGGTTCATTTCACTTGTTATGGCTCCTTCCATCACACATGACTTATAGCCAAGGGGAGAAGGGAAACTGATAAAAGAGAAAATTGAGTTTGCTTTATGAATGCTAGATATGGATGACACCGGGATTGGAAAGGAGTCATTCTTTCTCTTTCTACTATATTGTGGTCATTATGTATGTTTCATCTTATTGCCGTTTTAGCGTCTGTATTAATAACCATTGAAATATGAAAATTAAGCACGATACTATAATAAGCATCTGGGCTTGCAAATGACAATCTACCTTCTCCGAGGAATATTCCTAACCTAGCAGTTTATCTTAATAAGTCAGAATCAACATCTTTCTTTTATTTATTTATTCGCATTACTCAGAGCAATTTGTATAACTCAAATACTCCATTTCTCCTTTTTAGTCTATTCATCTGTCAAGGGAGTGTTTTTTTTTTCAACCATCATGTATTACCACTAACTAATTAGTATCCTTTGGAGCCAAAATAGTATCAGCATCTTTCTTTTATTCATTCACCTCACCCACAGTAATATATAAAGAGTCAAAAGCAGCCTGTTTCCCTTCAATGTGTATTAATCTATCCTCGGAGGTCGTCAGAAGCATCTGGTCTTCCAGCAGACAAAAGACTTTCTTAATGTAATATCTTCCTACCCTACCCAACATCCGCATCCTTCTTATATTAAAATTCACATTATCGAAGGCTATTTTCAAAGAGCCAAAAAACACCAAGTTTCCCTCCTAGGTCTATTAGTCTGTCAAAGTAGGTCTTTAGAAGCATCTGGCCTTACAATTTGTCATGTTGGTTTCCTTGGGGAATGTCTTTCTCTAACAGCGTCTCCACACCCACTGTCACACTCAATTCCTTCCTCGTAAATTCTCCTTTTTACAACTCTTGGTCCTTCGCTTAGGTAGGACATTATTCGGTTATTGCTTCTTCTTCTTCCTCCAAGGATGGCGCCGTTAATGTTCATTCCATTCTTATTAATGCACGTTCTCCTTCTGACAAGTACTTGGTGTAATCTTTTGTCTTTGCTCTAGATTGAAATTCTGATTTTGTTCTTTTCATACATATTGTGAATTTAATAAACTTGGAAGACAAAGAATAAATTGCAAGTATTCTTAGTCTGTAATCATTATTCTTAGATATTCAAGACCTACATCCAATGTGATTTCATAATCTTCTATATTTAATGTACAGAATACAAAAAGCATTTCCTTTTAAATAAAATATATCTATTAACTTAATTAGACCCTTTAAATGGTAAACAGCCTTTTTTTTCTATTTCAAGAGGTAGAAGAGAACTGAAAGTAACACAATGAACTATGATGAGGCCTAGCTTTATCACCTGACTAGAAGGGGGCGTTTGACAACTGATATGAAATAAAGAAGTGGTGTCATTATATCTTATTTGGCACTCATTGATTTTCAGCCTATATTTGGCCTCATGAAAGGATGTAGGCTGAACGTACTAGGCCTAAGAAAGTCTTCGTCAGGGAATTCATAACACGAACGATCCGCTTCACTCGTCCTATCGACTTGTCACAAGCTTAACCTATTGATTATGAGGATAACATAAACAACAAGCTCTCCTGTTTTAAAAGATCTAGAATGGATAAAGATTAGAGATAAATATGTTTTTGATATATGTACCTTTGTTTTTAATATACTAAGAAACAATATTCCTGATTGCTTGTATAATTTTTCTACAGTAAGCTCAGTTACCGGGTTAACTACCCGTCAAGGGGAAGATTTATTAGTACGAAGGTCTAAAACTGATATTGGCTCAAGAGATATAAACATTCGTGGACCTCATTTATATAATCAGCTTCCCAGAGAACTAAAAAATGCTGGTTCAGTGTATACTTTTAAATATAATCTTAAGAAGTTGCTCTTAAAGGAAGATTTTACTTGTAAATTTTAATGGTACACTCATCTTTATGATTTGTTTGTTTTAGTATGTCTATATCGTACACCACAGATGTCTATCTGGAATATATATGTATCTTATTTAAATACCCAATGTACATTGGAATAAAGGATTATTATTATTATTATTATTATTATTACTCTCCTCTCTCTCTCTCTCCTCTCTCTCTCTCTCTCTCTCTCTCTCTCTCTCTCTCTCTCTCTCTCTCTCTCTCTCTCTCTCTCTCTCTCTCTCTCTCTCTCTCTCGTTATTTGCTTGAAAGTGTCAGTGTCAAAGGTAGAAGACCTGGTAACTGTATCTGTTAAGCCATATGTCAACACTACTCATGTGGAAGAAGATGAAGAAGAAGAAGAAGAAGAAGAAGAAGAAGAAGAAGAAGAAGAAGAAGAAGAAGAAGAAGAAGAAGAAGAAGAAGAAGAAGAAGAAGAAGAAGAATGCCATTTTGAAACGTCTGCCTCTTCTGTAGTTGGTAAGACACAATTTATATTATTACTATATATATATATATATATATATATATATATATATATATATATATATATATATATATATATATATATATAATATATATATATATATATATATATATATATATATATATATAATATATATATATATATATATATATATTTGATACATAGTACAGCAAGAAACAAAAAATGATGGGGAGAAAATGGATAAAAAAATGTTTTACTAGATCAGTGACTCGTGGGACGCCAAGGTGAGAGGTCAAGGAAGCCTGATAGCCTAAGAAAATGAGGGCGGAGGGGGGGAAGGGGGCAAGAGACACTAGAAAAAAAAAGCAAGAGAATACACAGCTTAAGAAATAGAGTACATATTAAAGCATCGTAAATACTTCAATGAGAGACAAAAACAACACAATGAGGGATAACACAGTGACCTTGGATCTAGCCCGGGTTAGGAAGGCCTGATAACCAAAACAGTGGAAAGGAGTATTATTTTTTCTTCTTTATGTCAATAAGTGTACAAGGGGACATGAGCACGCAGGCACTCCCACTCATTTACTGATGCTCAATTAAAATTATATATTTGTGATCAACTTTATGATAAGAACTGTAAATGACTTTTTATATGAATTCTCGTAAAGATAGATGTTAATAAATAATTCTCAAGTGTTGTCAGGTAAGTTGGTCTAAAATATTTCCTAAAAACGAGGAGATAAATTTTCATACACCTTAAAATATTCCCCATTTCCATAAATTGTCTTTTTAAGGGACGATTAAGGTGTAATAAATGCCTTACTTACAAATACACAATATATATAAAGTTACGTTTAGAATGCCAAGTACAATACAGAGGGAATCTTAGTTTAATAAAAGTGATTCACCTGATAAATAAATCCCAGCCCATTAGCAATCTGAATGCCCCACCAAATCTGAGAGAATTTCCAAATGGATGGCAACTATGAGTGGCTAACAAACAGGGCAATTATTAAAACATAAAATAAAAATTAACAAAAACTATACATTAACGTTTGTTTTCAATTAACAATGGTTAATAGTAACGGTGAGTGCAAGATACAATTAAAATTTTTCTGAAAAAGCAAAAATGCCCAGTCTCGCAGACCACCTATTATGAAAAAAATAACAAACACATAGACACACGCGCACATTGTGTTGAAAAAAAACAATTAAAGGCGTTTTAGAAAGATACTATTTGGCAAAGAATAGGCATTCTCCCACACATACACAAACACACGCACGACAGCAGACGCACAAACACTCGATCAGAGGTGAACAAGTCTCTATAAGTATCTTCGAAAAAGATTATGATAGTAAATAGGTATATCATAAACGCATACATACACACATTTTACGTTTGAACAAGCCTCTATAACCATCTGAGGAAAATATTTGGGAAGATAATAAGATTCACACACGCGCGCACACACACGCACACAATATCTACATTCGAACAAGCCTCTACAACCATCTATGAAAGATATTTGGGAAAATAATAGGCATTACACGCGCGTGCGAGCACACACACACTCACAAACATATGTATACACGATCTCCTTTCAACAAGCTGCTATAAGCATAGATGAAAGATATTTGGGTAGGGAACAAGCAATGCACACACACACCCACACACATACACATGCACACACAGATTGATATTAAAAGTTAAAGAATAAAATTACAACTTAAAAATGGGCAGACGAAAGCATTACTGAAACTGATGAAGAGATCTGCGAAGAACTGAATAAGGAGTTTCAGTTGGTATTTACAGAAGGAATTCCTCCACTCCGTCATCCTGCAGAAATGAGAAACCTTGGACTAGCATTAGAGAACATTGTCATCTACAGAGGTATGCAAAGCGTTGATGGAATTAGATGCCCAGAAAGCTATGGGGCCTGACGAAGCATATTCACATATGTACATGAGAAACATGCTGAACCATTATTAGTGGCACTATACATTATGTTTGAGAAGTCGCTAGAATCTAGGGAAACTCCAAGATGCTGAAAACATGCGAATGTGGTACCTATCTTCAAAATAGTGAGGAGAGACACAG
>JAXCGZ010001115.1:12500-22500 GCA_037179515.1 Halocaridina rubra
CGCGTGCTGTTCTCGTCGAGTAAATAACAATGAATATGTACAATGACATAAATAGAAAACTATCATTAGCATAAAACCTTAAGGGAGGTAAGCTTAGGCAAATGAACGCCAGTCGACCAGTGGGATCTCTCTCTCTCTCTCTCTCTCTCTCTCTCTCTCTCTCTCTCTCTCTCTCTCTCTCTCTCTCTCTCTCTGGGAATTTCAACATGTTGGCTCGTCTGTCTGACACAGAAGACAAGCACTAGTTAGTACTCTGTCAAAAATATTCATTTATATACTGTAAACTATGCTTCAAGTATACGTATGTGTATGTGTTAACAAGTAACACTACTTATATAAGCATATAAAAATTCATTTAATTTTTTTCTAAATATAACTGCTAGAACATAGTATTAAAAAAAAAAAGTGAGGTTGATATAAATTATTGTCAGGATATTCATTCATATATTATTAAGCATGCGCCGGGTGTATGTATAAGTGACTGTGTATATATCATGTAATACTGGACGCGTATTTGCATATAATTTGATATATTCTCTTTACTTATTCTTGGAAGGATATGGCTTTAATATGTTATCAAACACAGTGAGAAGAATACGCATTATATTTTAGGATATTCATTTACATATTCTAAAACATAACAATAAAAAAGTATTACATGTATGCGATACTATGTATGTGTATATAAAGAAATTTACACTTTCTATTTACTTTTGAAGCAATACTGTATAAATAAATTAACAAAATCAAGTGAGGTGGATGTACATTAATGTAAGAATATTATATATTATAAAACATGCTTTGGGTGTATGTACGTGATTGTGTATATGTCAATTATTACTGCATGTGTATGCATACACTAAAGATTTTTTTTTCTTTTTAATTATAAGGAGAATATTGCTTAGTAGCAAGTTGCTGGCTAATGTGATTACTAATCGCAAGGAAAAGTAGCAGACAGTTGCTCGGCTATTGGGATTATCAAATAAAGTTTGTAGTAATTTGTTTTATTTTTGTATTTATTACATCACACAGAATGTTGGTAGCAAGTTACTTGGCTGAAATGATTATTACATATCATAGAAAAGTTAGAAGCGACTTCTTCGACGAATGTGATTATTATATTACAGAAAAAAGTTAGTAGCAGGTTGTTTGGTTAATGAGATTATTACATCGCATAGAAAGGTTAGTAGCAAGTTGTTTGGCTATGTGATTATCATATCAATGGAAAGTTGGGAGCAATTTGTTTTACTAATGAGACTATTATATTACATTAGAAATTTAGTTAAAAAGTCGTCCAGGCAAGAGAGTTTAAGCTGTTTACTGGGGAGGTTACTGCTGTGGCTGGGCACCACAGTGGGGGGTTGGGGCCTGTGCCGGTTGACGACCACCCTATGGGTCCTCCATGACCCATTCCACCCATCCGTGGGTGGAGAATCTAAAAAAAAAAAAATACAAAGTTGTCTGATTAAAATAAAGATAGCATATCACAGAAAGTTTAAGCCAAGTATTTTGGAATATGTAATTACAATATCAAATAAGTTAGCTACATATTTTTTTGTATCTATTTATTACATCATTGATAACAGCTAGACACAAGTTGTTTCGCTATGTGATAATTACATCAGTGAAAACTTAGAAGCAGTTTGTTGCGCTAATGTTATTACATCGCATTGAACATTAGTAGCAAGTTGTAGGGTTATTGCGATCACTACATGACATGGAAAAGATAGCAGCAAGACATTTCGCTATATGACCATATAGTATTGCAAAAGGTTGACAGCAGGTTATTTGGCTAATGTGATTATCACATCATACAGATAGATAGTAATAAAATGTTTCGCTAAAAAAAAAGTTAGTAGCATGGTGTTTCGCTATGTGATTTATTAGCGAAAATAAATAAATGTTATTCCAGTTTACTGGTTAATACTACAAATACTATACAATAAAAAAAATTAAAAGTCTACAATTAAAAGTAATCAAATAAAGAAATATGTCAGCAGTAAATAGAATATAACATGAAAAAAAATAATAACAATAACAATATATTAATATTATTATTATTATTATTATTATTAATATTATTATTATTTAAAAAAAAATTATCGGCAATACACAGCACAGATTGTGGGTAGCGACTTATTGGGCTAATGTGGTTATTACAACACAGAAATGTTAGTTGCAAAATTGTTTGACTAATATGGACACAATATCACAAAGCATGTAGCCAGATTTTACGGAAATATGACTCCATCACATAGGAAAGTTAGCAGTAAGTTGGGTAACTGATGTGATTAGTATATCAGAAAGAAATGTTAGTGGGAAGTGATAATATGCTACTATGTAATTAGTATATCACAAAGAAATGTTAGTAGGAAGTGATAATATGCTACTACTGATCTGTTGTGAGCATATCGTTAGTTTTTCTTGAGTTTCGCTGTTTGCCATTGTTTATAACTGAGACAGTGCCGTTGTAGATACAGAAACTCAGACATCAACAGCTATTTTTGCAAGCTATTTTTTTATTACCCGCTACCCCCAGCATGAAAAGATACCATTAAATACTTTAAATGCAAAGTCTTTAGAGGTAACATGAGCTTCTTGATTGGCACTCACGTGGTTTATAAAAAAGACATTCTTAAGGGTACTTTTTGAGTAACATATTGGATGGATTCGGCTTTACGTCACGAACTCCCTTTTCTACTAAGGGCTATGACGGTTGCCTTCTTGCTAAGGACTTGTTTTGGCAGATGTAATCGTTACCCTGAGTGTATGCCCTTACTAACCTCAGTCCGTGACGGGGTGCGAACCCTCGACCTGCCGCCTCAGAGTCGCGGACACTACCATTTTGCCACGGAGACTACTTTTTGAGTAACATAAATAACAGCATATTAGAAAGCAAAGCTTTCTACCGACATACCATCCAGTCCCAGGTGAAAGGTGAGCAAAGAAACAAAAACAACAGGTAGAATTTAACGATAAGATGACAATAAAAAAAATACAATAGACAAATAAAAGACAAACCCCACCAAAAAAGGCAGCCCAGACAGCGAAACCTAAAAGCTACCCTTAGAAACTAACCATTTTAGATGTTTAGTTTCAAAGCCTTATGGAGTAAAAAAAATAAAAAATAAAGTAAATAAATAAATAAAAATTAAAAGGTATTTTCGTAAATGCCTTTTCACTCGTAAAAGGTAAGTGAACGGTAAGGCTAAAACCTCAGCGGATGTGGCAATAGTTAAAGAAAGAAAAAAAAAGAACAAAAAATGTGAAAAAAAAAAATAGAAAATAAAATGCTTCTTTTATTTCAGTATTGTAGGCAAAGCTAAGCCTCTTTCGTCACCGTATATCCTTATTGCTTTATGGCCAAAAGTCACTTTTTCTTTTCCTAATTTTCGATGTTTTTTCTTTAATGAGATTAGGTTCTTTTTTCTCGTGAGAAAGTGTATAAAGACTAGTATTAAAAAAAATGGTCTCTTTTAAGGATACATATCAATAAAAGAACAACAACAACAACAACAACAACAATAATAATAATAATAATAATAATAATAATAATAATAATAACAATAATAATAATAATAATAATAATAATAATAACAATAATAATAATAATAGTAATAATAATAATAGTAATACTGCTACTACTACTACAACTACTACTACTACTATAACTTATAATAATAAGAATAATAATAAGCATCATCATCATCATAATAATAATAATAATAATAATCTGTTCCGGTTTTACGTCACGGACTCCCTTATCTACCAAGGGCTAGGACGGTTGCCTTCTGGCGAAGGACTTGTTTTGGCAGATGTAATCCTTACGCTGAGTGCATGCCCTTGCTAACCTCAGACCGTGACGGGGCGCGAACCCTCGACCTGACGCCTCAGAGTCGGAGACGCTACCGATTGAGCCACGGCGACGACAATAATAATAATAATAATAATAATAATAATAATAATAATAATAATAATAATAATAATAATAATAATAAAAATAATAATAATAATAATAATAATAATAATAATAATAATAATAATAAATATAAAAACAACAATAACAACAACAACAAAAACAAAAACAACATTAACAATAATAATAATAAGAAAATAATAATAATAATAATAATAATAATAATTATTATTATTATTATTACTATTATCATTATTATTATTTATTATTATTATCATTATTATCATTATTATTATTATTATTATTATTATTATTATTATTATTATTATTATTATTATTATTATTATTATTATTATTATTATTATTATTATTATTATTATTATTATTATTATTAGTAGTAGTAGTAGTAGTAGTAGTAGTAGTAGTAGTAGTAGTAGCAGCAGTAATAGAGACAGTACTAGCAGCATTATGTAATCATTGTCTTCATCATTTCTATAGTTCCTACGATTTAGATGAATATGCAAAGCATATTCATTCTTAATTCTATTAACTCCTAAGTTATATACACATATACGAGTATTTGTTTGATTGTATTTGTACAGCCATCTCTGATATCACTCAAGAAATATTTTCTTGCCTATCTTATTTTTTTTCTTTGTATAACTTAAGCTCCCCATTATCAACTACAGAGAACTGGAATTAAAACTTACTTAAATTTACATTTAAATTTACTGAAATATTCATTACTTTTCAATGGACTAACACGAAGGATTACTTTAGTACGAAGTGGAAGAGACCTTCCTTCAACATCACTTCATTCCATCAGCATCACTTTACTTTATCTTCTCTGTATCATTTTATGCAAACCTTGAATTTAGCTTTTAATCCTATTACAACATTTTATCTCGCCACTCTTCATCGGAGTTTCTCTCATTTGCAATTTCCACCCTTCTGAGTGGCCTACGAAATTGCGTATGGAATTATGCATGTTTTGTTGAGTATCACTTACTACTTCTGTAAGATTGTTTTTACGCCGGCGTAAACGAGCCTTCTGAGACCCGGCGTTCGGTGATGTTGAGATTCTCTGCATAGTTTCAAGAATAGTTTAACAGTAATTTCACGCCAGCAAACTAGAAAACAAGTGTAAAACACAAGCAATGGCTTGTAGAAGCACAAACTTCTTGAGATATCAGGAATGTTAAAGGAAAAAATTACCTTGATCACTTAAAAAACAAAAATAAACAAAAAAGTTACCTTAAGATCAAATACATAATTGTTTACCATATCTTTGAGAGCTTCAAATATAAAAAAACTATAAAAAAATCATTCGAAAATCAGCAAATTCAAAACAAAAAATTAGCCACTTTTATATATGATAAACCGAGAATCTCAAATGCCAAAAAAAGAAATGTCACTACCAACTGGATTAATTCCTGAGCCAGTTACTGAATGCAACTTCAGCATGCAAATGAGACAAGAGCCGTTGACCCAAAAAGACTCCAAAGAGTTCAACGAAATCTCGGAGTAGATAACCTTTAACACAAAAGCATTAGCACAAAAATACAGTAAATTAACAAGCACAAAAAGAGAGGAAGAACCAACGAGTTCTTGAAAATGGCAGAACTAACAAGAAAAAAGCGCCTGGTAACTGGTATCTCTTCTGAGCACAAATCCCAAAATAGACCTGAATAAAAAAGGAAAGATGTGTGTGCTCGATGAAGCTAATATTGTCAACATAATTTAATGTAACGCTGCACTGCAAACTTGTTAAATTCAAGGACTCTGGAGACCCTAAGAGCTCAACAATCATCGTGCATTTAGTTCTCTGATACAAGATTATTATTATAAGAGCCTCTTCGATAAATAAGAGCCTCTCAGCATACCTTTCCCAACAACGGCACCCTCAAAGACTTATGTAGAGGAAGCTCTGCCCTGCGGAAGTCAGGTCAATGTGGCCTTCTGCTCAGGTCAAGTAAGGTCAGGTAACAGTTATCCTCGCTATGTTGTCTCAAGAAACAAACTGCAAGCCCTCCTTGGAAGAAGGTGTCAGATTTTACTTACCGGTATATTTTGATGCCGGTGAGACAAAAACGGAGAAAACTAATATATTTTCTTCAACTTGTAAGAACTCCCAGTTGACGGCGTTTGTATAACAAAATCTAGCAAATTCAGTTTGCTTTTGAAAATCTTAACAATTATCAAAATGAACATTTGAAATATATAAAAAAATAAAGTAAAAAGTTTAAGTAAAAACTTATACTATCAAACCCGCACATGCATAATATGAAAAATGGTAAACTATACGTATCTACGTGATAATGCACAGAAAATACAGAAATTGAAAGCGAAGAAACCGAAAAAGTTCAAAGATGTAACAACAGAAAAAAGTACAAAGATGTAACAAACAAATAATGCAAATGAGAGGAATGCCTATATAAATAAAAGACATATGAGACCTTTTCCTTGACAGGAACGAAAAGAAAAAGAGGAAGGGTGGTAATGGTGGTAATAATAATAATAATGATGATGGTAGTAGTAATAATAATAGAAATGTTCATAATGGTGTAAATAATAATGATGGTGGTAGTAATGGTAATGATAATAGTGATGATGGTAGTAATAATAATAATAATGTTCAAGAACATAGTGCATTCAATAGAAGTAATGATGTCTTTAACCCTACTACAGTAGATTGTAATACAGTAATCTTAGTAATAAAAAATCTGAAAGACTCTAATGCATATGGATCAGATGGAATTTGTTTTCGTTTTATTAGAGATTCATTATTTGTAATAGCTTATTATCTGACGGTAATAATCAATACTTCCATAATTACCAATATCTACCCAGATTTATGGAAAACTCCCCATGTAATTCCTGGTTTTAAAAATGGAAATCCTGACGACGTCTCTAACTATAGACCAATCTCTTTACTACCAATTTTATCAAAGATACTTGAAAAGATTGTTGCAAATCAGTTAAGTGAGTTTCTTGAAAAAAATAAACTTATTGCAAAAAGTCAACACGGTTTCAGGCCAAAATTATCAACTGAAACTGCCTTATTGAAAATATCAGATGAAATATACAAAAATATAGATAATAAGAAAATATCATTGCTACTACTACTCGATCTTTCTAAAGCTTTTGATAGTATACACCATACCACTCTATTAGAAAAATGCAAAAAAATGAACATTGACCCAAGCTGGTTCGAGAACTATTTAAAAAACCGCTACCAGTCAGTCAGAATAAAAGATGTAGTCTCAAGTCGCAAGAAGGTATTGTTTGGGGTCCCTCAGGGATCGATCCTAGGACCTATACTTTTTCTAATATATGTAAACGATCTAGTAAAATATTTACCTAACTGTTATGTCATTCAATATGCTGACGATACTCAAATCTTAATTGAAGGAGAAATTAATGATTTAGAAAATATTATTCGTAGAGCAGAAGAAATTTTGTATATGGCTAAACGTTACTTTCTAAAAAATGGTCTGTTACTTAATGAAACTAAAACCCAATCTATTCTTATCGGATCCAGACAATTATTATCAGAAGTTGATGACAATCTTCATATAAATTTTAACGGTAATATCATTAAGCCAATGAACTCGGTAAAGAACCTAGGTGTCTATTTTGACCGTTACATGAATTTTGAAATGCATATAGATGAAATTTATAAAAAAGTAATGGGTACTCTAATATATCTAAATAGGGTAAAAGACTCATTTGAAACATCAACTCGTATAATAATTGTCCAGTCCTTAGCTATGAGTTTAATTAATTACTGTCTCAAAGTTTGGGGATGTACCAATAAGACTCAATTACAAAGAATACAAAAGTTACAAAACTTTGCAGCACGAGTGGCTGTTGGCAATGTAAGAAAATACGAGCACATCTCTCCTGTTTTAAAAGATCTAGAATGGATAAAGATTAGAGATAAATATGTTTTTGATATATGTACCTTTGTTTTTAATATACTAAGAAACAATATTCCTGATTGCTTGTATAATTTTTCTACAGTAAGCTCAGTTACCGGGTTAACTACCCGTCAAGGGGAAGATTTATTAGTACGAAGGTCTAAAACTGATATTGGCTCAAGAGATATAAACATTCGTGGACCTCATTTATATAATCAGCTTCCCAGAGAACTAAAAAATGCTGGTTCAGTGTATACTTTTAAATATAATCTTAAGAAGTTGCTCTTAAAGGAAGATTTTACTTGTAAATTTTAATGGTACACTCATCTTTATGATTTGTTTGTTTTAGTATGTCTATATCGTACACCACAGATGTCTATCTGGAATATATATGTATCTTATTTAAATACCCAATGTACATTGGAATAAAGGATTATTATTATTATTATTATTATTATTTGACAAATCAATTCAAGGAACATTATACAGGGTGCCATGTGAAAGTGGCCCTCTCTACTTGGGTGCCAAAGCCGAGGGTGCGTGTGCGTGTGACTATGAGGAAGAGTATATCTGCGTGTTCGGGAGCAAGCGAGTGTGTGTGTGTGTGTGTGTGTGTGTGTGTGAGCGAGTGCGTGCGTGTGTGCGTCATAATTTAAGTGATGTATTTAGCTGCACATTAAGTAACAAAATAGTTTTTAATTTCAATGTTAAATAATGGTTTATGAACTTTTAATAAATAACTTTAGTACAAGTAAATGAAGTAGAGTAATACAATGAAAGCAGTGTTGAAGAGAATTATGGGATAATGGGAGGTTGAAGCCATAAATGACGTCACTTTAATGAAGTGCAAGGTAAGTCTTATAAATGCACATAAAATGATTGATATCATGGAAGCGTAGGGGGGGACGAAAAAATTAAGGAGCCATGGGAGGCTTTAAGCTCCAAGTGGCTACACTTTATTATATGCAAAATCACTTGTAAAAAAGTAAATAAAGTGGTAAGTTACGATGGTAGGAAGGGCCCAGTTCCAACTGGAGAGCAAAATTATTTAAAAAAAAAGTAAAAATAAGTGAGGTTGACATAATTGAAGATGAGAGTGAGGTAATTAGGGGGTTAGGGGAGCTTTTCCCTACCTGAGAGAGAGAGAGAGAGAGAGAGAGAGAGAGAGAGAGAGAGAGAGAGAGAGAGAGAGAGAGAGAGAGAGGCCCCTATGTTATTGTATAGATGACAGCTCCTGCCACCGAATTCTCTCGTTGATGAAAGAAGGAAACGGGGAAGGGAGAGGAGGGGGAAAAGAGGAAGAAAGGAGAGGGAGGAGTGGTTGACGAAGAGGGGAAATGAGGGTGGAAATGAGACCTAGAGGGGTGAGGGCACAAATGTATGCATGACCAGAGACGAAAAAGGGAGGATGTAGCAGATGAGGGGAAAGTTTATTATGGGAGAGTGAGTGAATCTATCTGGCTTTCGATCTGTTAAGACCCCCTTTTCTTTCTATTTGTCTATCTGCCACTATCAGTCTATCTAAACATTTATTACGGGTAATTGAGCATATCTGACTGTCTATCTGTACGTTAATACTCTCTACTTTGTCTATGTCTTTATATCTCCATCTTTATAAACATATCTTGTGGGATAGTGAGAGTATCTTTTTTTCTGGCTGCCTAACTAGTTGTTAAGACTTCCTATATCGTCTACTTGCCTTTACCTCTACATTTATTTAAATATCTTCCTACATGTATATATCTATATATATATATATATATATATATATATATATATATATATATATATATATATATATATATATATATATATATATATATATATATATATATATATATATATATATATATATATATATATATATATATATATATATATATATATATATATATATATATATATATTCAAATTTATCATATGAAAACTCCCTATTTTGTCGATTTGTCTTTATCTGTCTATAATTATCTATCTATCTATCTGCATTTCTATATATTCATCTATTTATTTTTATCTATCATATTTGATCATTTCTTTCCCATTTTGTACAGGTATATTTCATGTCACTAACGTAATATTTTTAATTTTTTTTTATTGTATCATCATACTTCTATTGACAGCATAAATAGGAAATAAATATGTTTTTTTTAAATTTATCTGTTTG
>JAXCGZ010001116.1:0-10000 GCA_037179515.1 Halocaridina rubra
TTGTGGATGACCCTAGCAGGGTAGTGATGATGGATTATGGCAGCTCTTTATCCTCGAGAAGCTAAGAGGAGTTATCTAGATATATTAGCATCTGGTGAATGAGTATTCTTTGGTTAGGACACCCCCATACAAGAAGACTGAAGCCAGTGTATATGTTGCTGTTGCACAAAATTTCTCTCAAACCACAATCCCATATTCTATTAAGTTAAAAGAGTGGCCACACCCATAAGAGCTGGATGCCCTTCCTGACACCCTGCGAAGGGCTCTATCACTGGTCTGTCACCTCCCGAGTCAAGTATTCTAATCACTACGCTACCATGGTCATCTCTGTATGATCTTTAAAACACTAAACGTAAATGGCTGTATGGTGTTTTTGGAAAAAAATTATAGTGTGATATATATTAACAGCCTTCAAGTTCATAAAATGTAGAATCTCAATGGCAATATTACCTAAATTTCAAAGGCAGCTTTAACTATAAATTGTCCAAACTCCAGGTGCATGCTTCCCATACAATGACATCAATGAATATAAAACTGTTCAATATATATTAAATTTCTCTCATTAAAAAGGTGTCATATATTTTCTTAGAATTATTTATAGGTGAATACTTTTTTTAACCAAATATGTGTCACTATTAATCCCAAGTATAGGGGTGGACAGAGTTAGGTTGAAGCTTGGGAATTAAGTAGAGTTGCCCTTCCTAATACCCTGAGGTAGGCACGATTGCGGGTCTGTTACCTCCCAAATCAAGTACTCTAGCTAGTGTGTGATTGCAGTCCTCTTTCTGCAAAACTGAAAATTTTACCAATATTGCAAGAAAAGAGAGCAAACTAATGTATTCTTACCGATAAGGCTGTTAAATCTTGCTTCCGTTCTTCACACGCTAAACAGCCATTATCATGAGACCAAGATTTAGCTAAATAATTTCCCAAAGAATTGAGAATAATCTTGGAAGGACCATTTCCATGAATAACAGCAGGAAAACTCTGATAAACTGTATTGAGCATTATGGTATCCTCCTCTTCAAACTTCAGGATCACGTCAGCTGTTTCAGTGAAAAAAGGATTGTTACATAAATACGTAAATTAGAGCATAACTTTTTCAAACCTCAAGATCACATCAGCAGTTTCAATGAAAAATATGAATCTTTACATACATACTCAAGAGCAATCTGCATTTGAAATAAATTCTGCTTCAATGTCCCAGTATTATTGTAAACCTCTTCTATATACTACATACAAATCCCATAAACCCCCTTATAAGGGGGAGGCTGAGTCAAAGAATACAATTTGACTCTTTGCAGGAGGAAAATAAAAAGGAGAGGATTCCCAATCCTCTGGCTCTGCCCTACTGATTTGACTTTTGCAACAGGCAGGGAAAAACGAAGGTGATATTCCTGCCTCCCCCCCCTTCATATCGGTCTTACATATGTTTTGGATGACAATAGTTATCATATATAAAAAAAACAAATGTTTTCATAATAGTACATAAAAAATTTACATTTTAAATCAAAACTACCTTTTAAAAACCTCAATTTACTCAAAAGTTTTAAAGAACAAGTCAATGAAGACTGAGAAGTGTTAAAGATATAGTGCCTAAGAGCATACTTATGCCTATGAGGAGCAACAGTATGAGGAAACTGTGTATAAATTATAAAGAAACTATCACATACCTTACCACTGATTTAATTTTTCCAAATATTACCAACAATAATAATGAACGTGCACAAAAAGCATCTATGCAAACACAGCACTAATTCAATTATCTTAAGACATTTCAATGGCAACACAGCACCATTAATGTGTAAGACATTACTGTAAGTTCTTAATCTGTTAACAAAACAACAAAGGGGCAGCAGATTTTTCAGCAAACATCAATTTGTACATTCCAGAATCTCATTGCATGGTAAATACATTGCAATTTACAAGTGTGGTATATGGGAATCGGGTTTGGAATTTGCAGTATTGCAACTGTGAGCTGACCCAAACTAACACTAGTTGTTTTTTTGCTATTTTATGTTACTATAAATCCTCATTCAAATGGAAGTGAACACAAACAAGTAGGAGCTGGGGAAGTAAGGTTAGATGCCCTTCCTAATACCCGTGATAGGATCAAACCTAGGTTAGTCACTTCCTGGGTCATGTGCCCTAACCACTACGCTACAAAGCTTCCTACCCTGAATAATACCAATAATGCTTATGAAAACACAGATATAAAAACATTAAGGCACCAATAAGAAATATGCATACAGTATTGTGTTTTTAATACTCTCTTTCCCAAATTTATTGGCAATTAGGACAATGTACTTCCATTAGCTAATAAGGATTGTGGCATAAGAAAAAATTAAGAAATGTGAAAATACGAGAAAAAAACACAAACTTAAATTGTAAAGTTCACCGCTCTATGTAACACAAGTAATCTCCACGTAGACATGTTGGAGTACAATATACCTGAAAGTTGCTTAAAAGGAGGGTGCTTAGCTGGACTTAAAATAATATTTAAAAGAGTTTTGAATATCTCAAATGGTAAGTGACTAAAGCCGGTTTGAGCACACCATGGGGCAATAGGAAAGGCATTCACCCTTAATCCCCCAGCTCCATCACGTCTGTTCCATCCCTATTCGAATGGGGACCAACAATAATATCTATTAAATGGTGCAATGCAATGCCATCGCAGCACTATTATGAATAATATCCCTCAGATTTCCGAAATTATTTTTTTCTTTATCTCTTTCTTCATCACTAATAATCTCCATTAAATGGGGTATACAAAAACAACTTGGAGCTGGGGATTTAAGGTTAAATGCCCTTCCAAACGCTCCACAGTGGGCTCAAATGTCACAAATACTATCCCTCATATTTTCCAATACCAATAACCAATATATTCAAGAGCTTGTGCTTGAAAAAAAAAATCTAAATAACTTACTGAATTGTCCATTAAGATTCTGGAAAATCTTAGCTTGTATATCCAGCTTTATCCCAAACTTATCTCTCAGATTCTTGTTAATAAAGATATTAGTATAATAAAGTTGATCATCTTCATTGTTTTCAATATCTTGCAAAGCTACAATCTTGA
This sequence comes from Halocaridina rubra, assembly GCA_037179515.1. NCBI lineage: Eukaryota > Metazoa > Arthropoda > Malacostraca > Decapoda > Atyidae > Halocaridina > Halocaridina rubra. Next base: position 3,077 of record JAXCGZ010001116.1, read on the forward strand.
ACATCTCTGGAGCGTATCCAATAAATCCTATGAAAATGACAAATCTAAATTATTATACAGTTTCATATATTCAATTCTTAGTAAAGAGATCTGTTATATACACACTCTCCCTTCTAAGGGGGATGACAGTCAAAGTATGAACTCTCACAAAAAGCTTATATACCTTAAAGATTAAGGGTCTCTAATGAAAGGCAGAGGCAAGGGACAGTGCCAAGGCACTACCAACTACACAACAGAAGGTCTAAAAGAGAAATCAACCTTACAGCTTAACTGCTATACTAGGAATGAACGCAGTCTGTCTGAATGCCACTCTGTACATATTACAGTTTCTCTCAACCTCACTCGTGGCTTCGTTTTTACATTTAAATAAAATTCTAATCTAATTAGAGATCAACAATAATCAAATAAGCACATTACCAAGTGTGAAAACATGAATCATATTTTAACCCGACCGGGACTCGAACCTAGGACACATAATTACTGCACCGAGGTGCTACCAACTACAACACAGTAGGTCTAAAAGAGAAACCAACCTTACACCTTAACTGCCATACTAGGAATGAACGCATTCAATCTGAATGCCACTCTGTTCACTCAGAGCCACTAGTGAGGTTGGGAGAAACTGTTACATGAACAGAGTGGCATTCAGATAGAATGCGCTCATTCCTAGTATAGTAGTTAAGCTGTAAGATTGATTTCTCTTTTAGACCTTCTGTGGTGTAGTTGGTAGTGCCTCGGCACAGTAATTATGTCCTAGGTTCGAGTCCCGGTAAGATTAAAATATGACCCATATATATATATACATATATATATATATATATATATATATATATATATATATATATATATATATATATATATATATATATATATATATATATATATATATATATATATATATATATATATATATATATATATATATATATAAACTGTATATGAAAATTATGTTATTCAGGCAAAAAACATATTATGTAAAACAAAGACCTGAGAATATTTTTAATCTAGCAAAGAGAAGCTAATAAATTCAAGATACCTCCAGAATTAAGATATTTGTAACCAAAAGTTACTCTGGGATACTGCGTAGCTAGATTTCTATCAGGCCAACAGAAATCTTCAGCACCAAAAACAACACGGGCATTGAGGCTATCAAACTTCTCCAAAATAGCCTCTTTCCCAGCTGTGAAGATAACATCATAACTGAAATGCAGAAGACAAATGATCCATGTATTAATTCCATAGCAGTCAATGAGATATAAAGAGTATTTAGTACAACTAAAGATCCCAAAATGCTATTAGTATTTAATCTGTATTCCATCTGAAGGTGCTCTTATCAGCTTATCAACATTTGGAACTTGTGGAGATGAGTAAACCCCTAAATCCCATTTAAACTTAAATTATCCTGTAACAGGTTAGCTTTTGTTGGGTTAGGTCACTTGCCTTGTATATATGAATAACCCTAGAGCATTCTGGAGATAATCCTCTTTACAAGATCCCTATATCTACATACAAAGGCTATAATTCCCCCTTATACGGGGGTAGCTGACTCTTTGTGGGAGAAAAATAGAGGCCAGGAGTACCAAGTTCCTTCGTGATGCCCCAAATAGTTGACTTTATGATCCATAATACGGGGGGGGGGTATTCTTGCCCTCCTCAGGGGTTGCAACAACAAGAAAATATTTTTAAAAATTGATCCCCAGTTTAATACTTATCACCAGTAGAATAATTCTTGGAATACAATCTCAATAACTAACATGGAAAGCTAAATAAAATACATTTCTCCATTCCACAGCTAGCAGGGATACACAAAATTAGTGAAGAAACAAACCTACAGGATGATAATGAGATACTAACCTACCCTGAACTCTACACTATGGATATCAGAGGTATGATATCAAACAATATAGATATGAAGGTGGCCGCAGTAGCTCAGAGGTAAGAGTGCAGGAACTGGAAAGCCATTAAAGCATCTACAATCCCAATACAGGGCATTGGGAATAGCATCCAACCCTTCTCCCCCGGCTGAGTCACCCGATTCAAATAGAGTCTATTTGTGACATAAAACGGCGCATTTTATTCTCAACGGTGTAGCGCATGAATCGTGAAGCGGTTAATGTGAGTTTGATCCTAACATGGGGTGTTAGGAAGGGAATTAACCCTTAACCCTCAGCTCCGACATATCTGCATCCAATCACTTTCGAATGGGCACTAATGATGACACATAAGTGTTACAATACGGATATTAATAGGCTTTTTAAATTACTGTTGTACATGATGACAAAATGCTCTCACTATTCTATTCTAAGTGCGTATTTCATACTAAATTTTATTTGCATATGAAATGAAATAAAATGAGGGATCAAAATTAGCTTCGTCTGCTACTAGATGCAAAGTATAATGACATATTTGTTTACACACTTTCAGAAACTCTATATTAATACACACAATATAATGGCGCCTATCCCCTTTATAAGGGGGGTTGGAGTCAAAGCACACACACATTCACCAGTAAACTAAAACAGTATACTGTACCCTTGATCACTCTTCTTAGTTATAAAGGATCAAAGGGCTGCCACAATTCCATGGTGATATTTAATTATGATTTGGGTCTATCAATATCATTATATATAATGAGTCTTTTGGCAGTAAATCTGAATAATCAATTACACATTAAAAGGTCTTTCGTCTTCGTATCTAGAAAACTTTACTTCTTAATAATAAATTCCAACAGAATTGATTAGAACCTATTCTTCAAACATTTGAGCTGAGTAACAAATGAGTCGTTTGTTAGTCACCTCAAATCTTTTCATATTATTATTATCATTATTAGTATTAGTATTATTATCATGAACCAACATAAAGCCCAGCTGGAAAAAGTCAGACTAAAAACCCGATGGCTCCAGCAAGGGAAGCAACTTGGTGGGAAAAAGGAAACAACAGAATTATATAAAATGGTAAACCTCAGTAATGTATTACTAGCATTACTCCAATAATTAAAAAACTCGATAAATTAGGAAGAAACATACAGGGAGTGGCCAAGTCAATGCACACATATTCACAAGATACCAGTATTCCTCTATCACTCCTCTTATCTTAGTTCAAAGGGGATGGGTAGCTGCAACAATCTCCCCCACCATCTTGCTTAGGTCACCCACAGGATAAGTGTGCAAAGAAATTATAAAATAATAATTTCCTTTCAGTACCCAGCTAAGGTCACCCACAGGAAAAGTGGGCAAGAATATTACTTAATACTATATTAAGCATTAATTTTTTCTCAGCACTCAGCTTGGTTCATCCGCATGATAAGTAGGCAAGGACCTTACTTAATACTATATAAATTTATCATTTATTCTCAGCACCATGCTTGGGTCACTCACAATTTAAGAGGGCAAAGATCTCACTTAATACTATATCAAACAATAATTTCTTGCACAGCAGCAATATCTAAATTACCTGTCTGTAAACATGATAACTCTGCTTTCATCATTTTTGTATTGGCTCAGTTCCTTTTTTAATAAGTTAATTTTGTGACCGCCACCGGCTGTATTCTTGACATCACCCCCTTCCCAGGACACGCCCAAGCCAATAACCTGTAAATTACAATTAAAATAAAATAAAATCTGTATAAACAAATCCCATAATCCCCCTTATAAGGAGAGTGCATGAGTCAAGGCAAAAAACTTGACATTTTGTGGAAAGATAATACAAAAGAGGGAATTCCCATTCCCCTCCTTCCACCGCACTTAGTCAACATTTATGACATGAAGGGGAACACAGAGAAGGAAGTGAGTAAACTAGTTACTTCATAAATTTCAACAAGTCTACGCTTTATAACAAACTACAATGTCTAGATTAATATGATAGTAATAATACTCTTCTTTAAATACTATTTCCATTGTTCATATGCCAGTAAGATGGCCACAACTGCAACAAAAGAACTGAAATAGAAGGGTTTAAGAGTCTCTGCCCATCCTTTCTTTCTTTGCCAGATGCCTTTAAGAAAGACTAAAGAATATTTATACAAGTCCAGTAAAAATCTTAAAGATGCAATCAATAACAATCACCCATTAATAACTTCAATCCATACTTTTTGATACATCTATCTTTACTATTAACCATTTATATAAAAGAGCCACGGATGCCTAAGAAAGGCCATTGCTGATCCCAGGTTTTCCTACAGAGCTCTCAAGGAGTGTATGTTGCGCTGTTGGCATACGTGTCTGTAAGAGGTGTAGTGTTCCATAATGTGCTTAAGTGTACGCAGTGTTGCAGTACATCTTGGACAGGCATCACTGATGGGGCTATTCAGCCAGACAGCCTAGGAAATGCCAACAACAACAACAACAACATTTATATCAACCTCAATTATACTTTTTTAAGCAAAATATGAAAAATATTAGGAAGATATTCTAACTGCAGACACTATTACAAGTTACTTAATATTCAAATTTTTTCTCAGTTATACAACATTCATATAATACTGTACTATATATACATCCCAGGGGACCACGGTGGCCAGACGTTAGCACATTCAGCTCATGAAGTGATAGACACGCGATGAACCCTACCCCAGGTGATAAGAAGGGCATCCAACCTTAATTCCCCAGCTTCAACATGTTTACTTCAAACCCCATAATGGGGATTAATAATGACACAAAACGTAAATTGTTTATATGAATTTCATCTTCTACAGATTTTAAGCTCATGTACATCCTCATTCATCTAAAGTTTGTCTGTTAATTTCATATTATTTCAAGTGCTAATTCAATTTCCATATTTCATGTAGAACATTTCACTTGGACAATTGGCAGCATGTACAAAAGCGTTCTAATATTCACTGCTTTCATCAAAGCAAAACAAATAATTACTTGATAAAAAAAAAAATTATTTCTTTTCATATCTGGGTCTGACACATACTCTTGATTAGTCAATTTATGAATATATTCAGAATATTATTTTTTTTCTTTATTAAATACCAATAGCAAATACAATAGGTGACACATTCTTCATGTAAAATATCCACAAAATTTAACACTCGACTCTGGTGACAATCCTGGATTCAAGCCCATCACAGGGTGTTAGGAATAACATCCAGCCTAAATTCCCCAGCTTCAACCTGTCTTTGGCAGCCCTAATTTTATTAGGGATTTGCAGTGACACATAAAAAGGCAAACAACAACATTACACATACAAAGTTTCACTCACTTTGACATCCAATCCATAAACTTGAATTGACCTCATAAACCTCTGAAAACCATCTGTTTCATTTGTAGCAACGGTAACTATCAAAAGCTCTGAAAGATAAAGGAAATATATAATACATAAAATATTAGAAAGTCGAACTGTAAGTTAATAAATGAAAGCTATTTTCCTATGATTCCCATAATCCTCAAATATAATAACTATGCATTATTAATTTCAAATACAAAAATATAAATGATTTGCCTCAAAAAAGAAAAAGCTACCAAATACTGTATTATCAACTGATGGCTACATATTTCATCCAGCTAAGAAAAACAAAGAAAGAAACAAAACAAAAGCAAAACTAGGGCAAGCACCAATACACAAGTTGGTCTTTCATAATTAAAAGCACAAAACAAATACAATTATATCCCAAGAAAGTTTTAGTAAATCTGCATAATAAATTTCATTTAAGTTCACCTGATGAAGGAAAAATATCGGATGACTTCCATACAATGTAGGGCATGGCTACAATCCTAATTACTATATAGTTTATCACTAAGCAGTGTAGTCCCTAAGCTGCCTGGCCGAACAGCCTATAAGAGGCTTTGATCACCAAGACCATTACCTCAGTCTTAATGTGATACATTATTCCTACTTTCAAAAGGGCTCTTCATTATGATACAGTTCTAGAATGGCTGCACTAAAATATTTTTTAGCTAAATTTACTGTCTCATCAACATAGCTGATATATATATATATATATATATATATATATATATATATATATATATATATATATATATATATATATATATATATATATATATATATATATATATATATATATATATATATATATATATATATATATTCAATACTATACTAACAACAGAAAAGTATTCAAAAGTAACAGGCTCTATAATATACATTTATTTGTTTTTATTCATTATATTGTATGAAGAAAACATTGAATACACAGGATAATCAACGTACAAATTATCTAAGCTCAAGCACTGCCACTTTCTTTAGGGGACTGCAGTAGCACAGTGGTTTGAGCATTTAACTCAGGATGAGACAGACCCATAATCGAGCCTACTGTTGGGTGTTAGGAGGGGCATCTAGCCTTCATTCCTCAACTCTAGCCTGTCTGTGTCTTTTGTAACTTTCTCTTATGAATACAGTACTTTAAAATTAACTTCCCTTTGACTTGATAATGAATGGCTACATGTATCATCTATTTATTATTTGATTACTGATCTTCTGAGTTTTGTTAAAACAAAGCAACTCATTTATGGAAAGATTAATACACAATAACAGGAAAGTTACATGAAACATTATCCAACTCTGGATATCATTTCATCAAATTAAAAAAAATACATATATTTAAAAATAAGGTTGCATAAGTTAAGTAAGGAGTTAAAATAGTTTCCGGATAAAATTACTGTACTGAATTTACTGGTGTTAAACCTCTACGTACAATATTGATAGGCTTACATACTCTCATGTACCCTGAAAATAAACAGATTACACATTTAAGGCTATTTCTTTTAAATGTAAAAAAGCTCGGCTTTCATTAATAAATTAACCAATATGCATTGCACCATATTTGCTAAGCTAATCAGTCATCTATATGTTGAATCCCAACCTAATCTCCAAACAACCAAGTTTTAATGAATGATGAAACAGACGTATATTCATAACACCATTTTGAGTTTTCTATTTGGCACTCTCGAATAAATT
>JAXCGZ010001116.1:15000-26767 GCA_037179515.1 Halocaridina rubra
GGTGTAGTATGACTCCCTCACCATAAATACCACACCTTTCTCACGCTCTGTAATTGGATAGTATCATTACGTTTTGATATTATATCTATGTATAAGTAAAGTTAGATTCAGATATTACTAATGATAATAATAATAATATAGGTTATCATTACTAGTGTCATTGCTGTTACTACTACTATTATTATTATATTTACTTTACAGTTATCACTCTCTTTATCCAATATTATTTCTATTCTCATTTTTCTAACTACTAACACTTGTCACAATTAGTCTTCATTTCTCTATTATATTCCTCTACTCCCACTCCTCCATTTTATAATATTTTCTTTCAGAAATCCCTTCACAAAAAAAAAAAAAACTATAGATCTTTTGAGTGTGATCTACCCTTATTCAAACTCAGCTATATAAACACACCTTAGCAAGAGGGTCTGCCCCTCTCATCTGTTTCTATTTAATTTTCGTGCTTTCCCTCCCAATCCTCCCCATACCATTCCCCCCCCCCCCCTCTAGTGATGACGCGATACATAGGGCAAGTCACTACCTCCCACGCCCTACCCAATCCCATTATCGTATAGTATCCTATATCACTAGTTTACATGTTGTATATAAACAAAGAAAACGGAGAAGACTAAATCTACAGAAAACTGCTAATATTTAATGGCAGACTCTGTCATTTTACCTTTTTCTCCGCAGGTACCACCAAGGGGTCGCCATATACCATCTAGGCTGAGGATACGTTAAGACCTTCTTTGGGAGTAGTTAGGAGTCCAAGGAGTACCCAAGGTAGTTGATGCCTGCCATGGCGTGGGAGAGAGATAGGAACACTCCGGGCTCACCACTGTAACGACTGTAGTTATTTCACTACTTCAAGCGAAAAGCAAGAGTTATTTTACTTAATATATAAAAAATGATGTTCACCAATACAAGCACAATATTGAACTGATTTAATGATCCAATTCAGGGTTATTCATATGAACAGTTATTTCAGTGGGAGGAGTTACAAACAACCCAAGAATAATTATTGACCCATTAAATACAACTTTAAAATAATTTAATAATTACTAAATGATTGCCTATTTACAATAATTACATATTTTGATAAAAAATACTGTTTACAATTTGTACGTTTGTACAATGCATATATGTATATATATATATATATATATATATATATATATATATATATATATATATATATATATATATATATATATATATATATATATATATATATATATATATATATATATATATAATATATATATATATATATATATATATATATATATATATATATATATATATATATATATATATATATTTATATATATATATATATATATATATATATATATATATATATATATATATATATATATATATATATATATATATATATATATATATATATATATATATATATATATATATATATTTGTATTTATATATATATATATATATATATATATATATATATATATATATATATATGTATTTATATATGTATTTATATATATATATATATATATATATATATATATATATATATATATATATATATATATATATATATATATATATATATATATATGTCTATGTCTATGTGTATATATATATATATATATATATATATATATATATATATATATATATATATATATATATATATATATATATATATATATATATATATATATATATATATATATATAATATGAAATTAGCTAATTGAAAGTACCTACTTTTGCTTACGGGAAAGAGCCCTATGCCCGTAACTCTCAGTCTCCTGGTCGGTTCCATATTTGTACTCAGTGATAATTATCATACTTGCCCTTAAAACTATGAATTGAGTTAGCATTAACTACCTCCTCGCTTAGCGAATTCCAATCATTAAATACTCTTACACAAAAAAGGTATTTCCTTACATCCTGAAAGAGGAGGGGATGTATGCCTCCATTGTCGAGGTTATGATCTCGGCAACTTTTAGGGCTTCCTGATAAGGGTAGTGGGACCGAAAGGAGTAGTTATCCCATGGGAAGTCAAAGAGGAAGTTTTTTTTTTTTTTTTTTTATGATCGTGACACCAGGACGGGCCAAAAAAATAAAAAATAGAACAGCTCTCATCGGGTCTGGGCACGAAGAATACATAGAGTAAAGAGAAACAAAGATGGAGAGTGTAATGACTTGTCAGATGTGAAGGGATAATAATAGATGTGTGATGAATATCCAAGAATATTCAGTGTAGCTGTAGGCATAGAAAAGAACCATAACTGAAGGAAGACTTAACATCGAACTGTCCTAGACAGACCTATTTAAGTTCAAAACCCCTTCAGCTGTAGTATCGCAACGGCGGCTGTGCCAAGTATGCAAATCTTCATGTTGGGTACGTTCAAAGTGCCAAAGGCGGCTGAGAAGGGGGTATTGGTGGAGGGGGAGTGAAAATGGATGAGACTGAGATCACAGAGTGGTCAACTTTACCAAGAGGGGAAAGCACAGAATAAGAGTAGTTTGAAGGGTTAGAAGTAAGAAATAGGTCAAGAATGTTGGCTGCATGTTCGTGTTGATCAAGAACATGAGTAGAATGTTTTATCTTTTACTCCAGATCGTGAACAGAGAAAGCAAGGGCCTCACTTCCTCCCACATCAGCAAATATATTCATGAATGAATTTACAGACTCTGGTAGGTGATTTGCATATACAAGGAACAAAAGTTACCCTAAAACTGAACCCTGTGGAACTTCACTACTAACCAGACACTGAATATCTTACACTAACCCTGCTTTCCCTCCTCCTAAGTTTTTATCCATTCCAGGTCATTTCCAACCATTCTCGCTGTTACCTGTAGCTTCTTAACAAGTCTCCCTTGTGGGACCGTATCAAATGTCATCTGGAATTCTAGGAATATGCAATCTGCATAGCCCTCTCTTTTCTGTAAGATCTGGCTTACGTAATCATAAGATTCTAATAACTTTGTTACTGTTGATCTACCTTCTCTAAAGCCATATTGTCTCACTGACAAGAAGATGAAGGTTTCTAAGTGTTTGTCAGTATTTCCTCCATAATATTACAAATTGTGCTGGTCAAGGAAACAGGTCTATAGATTAGAGCTGTATCTCTCCTTCCCTCATTGAAGATAGGTACCATATTTGCTTGTCTCCAGCATCTTGGAATTACATGCATTTCAATGGGAAAAAATTTTTCCAGTTACGAATATTTCGACTCACGAATGGGGTTAAGGAACGCATTAAGTGCGTAACTTGAGGTACCACTGTAATTTACTTGGGACCCTCTTCCAAGCCCACAGCTTTGCGTTAGGAAGGGGATCCAGCCTTCATTTCCCTGCTTCAGTCCTTCTGTGTCCACCTCCAAATGGGGCCTAATGGTGACACAAAAGACATAATGCAATGTTATTTACTTTGGAAGTTTAATATTAATTTAATAAACAAAACCAGTGATGCCATGTATCCTAAGCAGAAGTGCAATATTACAGCTCTCTCAAGTCGGATATCGTCGTTATTATTATTATAATTATTATAATTATTATTATTATAATCCTTTTACTATAATTATCAACATAGCAAACTTTTATATTTATATACCGTTGTTTTCTTATAACAGAATTGTTTGGTATTATGCACTTTAAAGACTTTTGAAAATATATTTTATTCATCTCTAGTTTAAATATATCTATTTTTTTATTTATATTTTTCTTTACTTTTGTCCTATTTTCCTAGCTGCATACACTTCTGGGACATATGTATGTATGTATGTATGTATGCATGTATGTATGTATGTATGTATGTATGTATGTATGTATGTATGTATGTCTGTCTGTCTGTCTGTCTGTCTGTATGTATGTATGTATGTATAAAGAGAGAGACAGAGACAGATATATATATATATATATATATATATATATATATATATATATATATATATATATATATATATATATATATATATATATATAGAGAGAGAGAGAGAGAGAGAGAGAGAGAGAGAGAGAGAGAGAATTGACTTTTAAGCTCTCTTTTTGTTACAATATCGGTCGACAATTGAGAGAGCCTGGAATCAACACAATACACCAGATTGCATAACTAGAAAGATACCTTGAGGTTATAATGCCTGGCTATCAATGCCATCCACATATAAAAATGAATATATCTCCGTTTTGTGTCCCAGTTTTTAGTTATTGTTAGGAATAAAGCGAGGTGGAATTGGAAGAGTTCATTCGTACACTTAGTCAGTGGTGTTTTCTTCGTTGTAGGATTCTAGTTTAAAGAAAAATATATATATTGTCACATTTATGTATATGAAAATCTTCCCTAAGGATAAGTCCACTCACTATCTATATATCTATCTATCTTATTATCTATCTTATTATTTGTCTTATTATGAATCTTATTACCTATCTTATTATCTATCTATCTATCAATACATATATCTGATTATCTATCTATCAATGCATATATCTCTCTATCTATCAATACATATATCTATCTATCTATCAATACATATATCTAATTATCTATCTATCAATACATATATCTATCTATCTATCTATCTATCTAAATATCGATTTACAAAGGGGTAATGGGAAACAACGGAATATCGTAGTGCTTATGAGTATTTATTTACTCACTGAGTTACCTCTGAAGATGAGTAGACATACAGAGCAACTCGTAAGCGCTCATGTACTCCACTGTGTCTTGGTTTCCCCTTCCTTGTTAAAATAACCATGTGTACGATGTTTCTCGTAAAACAGATAGTTTGTTAATGTGCTTCACGAGAAACATGTGGATATAACATCATTTTAATATAATGATGCTCCCATTAGTTAGATAGATAGAGAGTTAGGTAGTTAGTTAGATAGATAGATAGATAGATAGATAGATAGATAGATAGATAGATAGATAGATAGATAGATAGATAGTTAAATAGTTAGATAGTTAGATAGATAGTTAGATAGACTGTTAGATAGTTAGTTTTAGTTAGATAGACTGTTAGATAGTTAGTTTTAGTTAGATAGACTGCTAGATAGTTAGTTTTAGTTAGATAGTTAGATTGTTAGTTAGTTTTAGTTAGATAGTTAGATTGCTAGATAGTTTTAGTTAGATAGTTAGAGTGTTAGTTTTAGTTAGATAGTTAGGTTGTTAGTTAGTTTTAGTTAGATAATTAGATTTTAGTTAGTTTTAGTTAGTTTTAATTAGTTAGTTTTAGTTAGATAGTTAGATTGTTAGTTAGTTTAGTTAGTTAGTTTAAGTTAGTTTTAATTAGTTAGTTAGTTAGTCTTCGTTAGTTTTAGTAAGTTAGTTTTAGTTAGTTTATGTTAGTTTTTGTTAGTTTTAGTTAGTTTGTTAGTTTTTGTTAGTTTTAGTTAGGTTATGTTAGTTTTTGTTAGTTTTTGTTAGTTTTAGTTAGTTTATGTTAGTTTATGTTAGTTTATGTTAGTTTTAGTTAGTTTTAGTTAGTTTTAGTTAGTTTTAGTTAGTTTTAGTTAGTTTTAGTTAGTTTTAGTTAGTTTTAGTTAGTTTTTGTTAGTTTTTGTTAATTTTAGTTAGTTTATATTAGCTTGTTAGTTTTTGTTAGTTTTAGTTAGTTTTAGTTAGTTTTAGTTAGTTTTAGTTATTTTATGTTAGTTTTAGTTAGTTTATGTTAGTTTGTTAGTTTTAGTTCGTATGTTAGTTTATGTTAGTTTTTGTTAGTTTTTGTTAGTTTTAGTTAGTTTATGTTAGTTTATGTTAGTTTTTGTTAGTTTATGTTAGTTTATGTTAGTTTATGTTAGTTTTTGTTAATTTATGTTAGTTTTTGCTAGTTTATGTTAGTTTATGTTAGTTTTAGTTAGTTTTAGTTAGTTTATGTTAGTTTATGTTAGTTTTAGTTAGTATGTTAGTTTTAGTTAGTTTATGTTAGTTTTTGTTAGTTTATGTTAGTTTATGTTAGTTTTTGTTAGTATGTTAGTTTTAGTTAGTTTATGTTAGTTTGTTAGTTTTAGTTAGTATGTTAGTTGTAGTTAGTTTATGTTAGTTTTTGTTAGTTTTAGTTTATGTTAGTTCATGTTAGTTTATGTTAGTTTATGTTAGTTTATGTTAGTTTATGTTAGTTTTAGTTAGTTTTAGTTAGTATGTTAGTTTTAGTTAGTTTATGTTAGTTTTTGTTAGTATGTTAGTTTTAGTTAGTTTATGTTAGTTTGTTAGTTTTAGTTAGTATGTTAGTTGTAGTTAGTTTATGTTAGTTTTTGTTAGTTTTAGTTTATGTTAGTTTTTGTTAGTTTTTGTTAGTTTTAGTTAGTTTTAGTTAGTTTTAGTTAGTTTTAGTTAGTTTTAGTTAGTTTTAGTTAGTTTTAGTTAGTTTTAGTTAGTTTTAGTTAGTTTTAGTTAATGTTAGTTTTTGTTAGTTTTAGTTAGTTTTTGTTAGTTTTTGTTAGTTTTTGTTAGTTTTAGTTAGTAAGTTAGTTTTTGTTAGTTTTAGTTAGTTTTAGTTAGTTTTAGTTAGTTTTAGTTAGTTTTAGTTAGTTTTAGTTAGTTTTAGTTAGTTTTTGTTAGTTTTTGTTAGTTTTTGTTAGTTTTTGTTAGTTTTCGTTAGTTTTTGTTAGTTTTCATTAGTTTTTGTTAGTTTTAGTTAGTTGACGTTAGTTTTAGTTAGTTTTAGTTAGTTTTAGTTAGTTTTAGTTAGTTGATGTTAGTTTTAGTTAGTTTTAGTTAGTTGATGTTAGTTGATGTTAGTTTTAGTTAGTTGATGTTAGTTTTTGTTAGTTTTAGTTAGTTTTAGTTAGTTGATGTTAGTTTTAGTTAGTTTTAGTTAGTTGATGTTAGTTTTTGTTAGTTTTAGTTAGTTGATGTTAGTTTTTGTTAGTTTTAGTTAGTTGATGTTAGTTTTTGTTAGTTTTAGTTAGTTGATGTTAGTTTTTGTTAGTTTTAGTTAGTTGATGTTAGTTTTTGTTAGTTTTAGTTAGTTGATGTTAGTTTTTGTTAGTTTTAGTTAGTTGATGTTAGTTTTTGTTAGTTTTAGTTAGTTGATGTTAGTTTTTGTTAGTTTTAGTTAGTTGATGTTAGTTTTTGTTAGTTTTAGTTAGTTGATGTTAGTTTTTGTTAGTTTTAGTTAGTTGATGTTAGTTTTTGTTAGTTTTAGTTAGTTGATGTTAGTTTTTGTTAGTTTTAGTTAGTTGATGTTAGTTTTTGTTAGTTTTAGTTAGTTGATGTTAGTTTTTGTTAGTTTTAGTTAGTTGATGTTAGTTTTTGTTAGTTTTAGTTAGTTGGTTAGTTTTTGTTAGTTTTAGTTAGTTGGTTAGTTTTTGTTAGTTGGTTAGTTTTTGTTAGTTGGTTAGTTTTTGTTAGTTGGTTAGTTTTTGTTAGTTTTAGTTAGTTGGTTAGTTTTTGTTAGTTGGTTAGTTTTTGTTAGTTTTAGTTAGTTGGTTAGTTTTTGTTAGTTTAAGTTAGTTGGTTAGTTTTGTTAGTTTTAGTTAGTTTTTGTTAGTTTTTGTTAGTTGTTGTTAGTTTTTGTTAGTTGGTTAATTTTAGTTAGTTTTAGTTAGTTTTAGTTAGTTTTAGTTAGTTGGTTATTTTTAGTTAGTTGGTTATTTTAGTTAGTTGGTTATTTTTAGTTAGTTGGTTAGTTTTAGTTAGTTGGTTAGTTTTAGTTAGTTGGTTAGTTTTAGTTAGTTGGTTAGTTTTAGTTAGTTTTAGTTAGTTTTAGTTAGTTGGTTTGTTTTAGTTAGTTTGTTTTATTTAGTTGGTTAGTTCTAGTTAGTTTTAGCTAGTTAGTCAGTTTTAGTTAGTTGGTTAGTTTTAGTTAGTTGGTTATTTTTAGTTAGGTGGTTAGTTTTAGTTAGGTGGTTAGTTTTAGTTAGTTTTAGCTAGTTAGTTTTAGTTAGTTGGTTAGTTTTAGTTAGTTTTAGCTAGTTGGTTAATTTTAGTTAGTTTTAGCTAGTTAGTTTTAGTTAGTTTTAGTTAGTTAGTTTTAGTTAGTTTTATCAGTTAGTTTTAGTTATTTATCAGTTAGTTTTAGTTAATTTTAGTTAGGTAAATAGATTGATAGATAGATTGATAGATAGATAGATATATAGTATTACACCCAGGTATGACTAGTTAATACCAAATTAAAGTTTTACATGCCCAAGATCTAAGTTAACATATGACTAGGTGGTAACAGACCTAAAAACATTAATAATTAATAAATATAAATTAACTATAAACCTACAGATGAACACACACAAAAACAGACAATACCAACATAGAAATAATAATGATAATCAATATAACTCTTAACTGATATGAAAAGTGAAATGGAACCTGGGAGGAGGGCAATAAACTAATTCACAATAATTTCGGTTTTACGTCACGTACTCACTTGTTTTGGCAGATGTAATCGTTACCCTGAGTGTATGCCCTTACTAACCTCAGTCCGTGACGGGGCGCGAACCCTCGACCTCCCTCCTCAGTCACAATAACGAATACTACAAACAGGGAGCTTCAGGTGGAAAAAAACCGGTACGGGGAGTATAATCCTGGCATATGTTGACGATCGGTGCATAGGAATTGTATTCTGTCGGCCAGTGTTTTTGACCAGGTATATAAAACCTCGGACAGGGGGGAGGTCTAGGGACTAAGATAGTCAGCCTAGGTAGGGTCGTGGGTAAGGCCAGAAACTTCATTATAATTGACTATTCGAGGAGAAGTGAATGCTAATTGGTTGAAATGAACACCGATTGTTTCCGCAATTCTACTGGCAATTAAAAAGGGGTAACAAGGTTGTTTGGGGTTGTAACAATAGATAGATAGATAGATGGATATATAGTTAGCTAGCTAGCTTGCTAGATAGATAGATAGTTTGTTCCATCTTAGTTTAGCTCATTTTCTGAGTTTTTAATATATATTCCAAGTTTGTTTTAGTTTAGGTTTTATGCTCCCCAACCAAAAGCAATATATGTTTTTTTTTCCTTCTGTCTCCCCTGTGATGATGACACATCTGCACGTGACTCAAATTGTTATTATTATTTTTTTAATTTCTAGTTTCTCATTTTTAATTCCAGTTATTTTCCAGTTTAGGTTTTATGATATTTTTCCCCCCATGATATATTTCAGGTTTATTTCAGGTTTGAGTGTGTGTTTTCCCACCGAAATTATTTTTTTCCTCTTTTCTTGTAGTCTATTTTTGTCGGTTTCCCCTCAACTATTTTTCCAAACTTGATCTGTGCGTTGAGGGATATATTTTTATATTTTATTATTTCCGCTTCATGTTCTATTTCTTGTGGCTAAACCTTGAGTTTATTGCTCTCTCTCTCTCTCTCTCTCTCTCTCTCTCTCTCTCTCTCTCTCTCTCTCTCTCTCTCTCTCTCTCTCTCTCTCTCTCTCTCTCTCTCTCTCTCTCTCTCTCTCTCTCTCTCTCAAGTAAGCAAGCAAGTACATATACATCTCTTTCAGACATGTACATACCGTGTCTCTCTGTTTCTGTCTGTCTCTCTGTCTATCTGTCTCAAGCAAATACTATCTATCTCAAGCAAATGTATGAGTAGTTTATTATTTGAATTCTCTTAGCGAGGAAGTTGTCAGTGCTAAATATTTATTATTATTATTATTATTATTATTATTATTATTATTATTATTATTATTATTATTATTATTATTATTATTATTATTATTATTATTATTATTAGCTGTTTGTTTAAAGAAATTCTAAACAGCGGGAAAAAGATATCTTCATGTTTCTTCGATTTCTTCTGGAAATTCATCACATGAAACGTGCGAGGTAGGTTAGGTTAGTTAAGATTTACCGATTTTTCACTGACATTTACGGTAAATATTGCATTGACTCTGTAATTAACAATAACTATTGCAGTTTTTTTCTGATGTTTTGCTGTATTTAATTTCAGCCCCTCTAACCAGTCACTTGGCTAGCAAGCCAGTCTCAAGCCTAGCTAAGGGGAGAGTGGTGGTGTCAGAAAGGGCATGGGGCAGTAATTTTTTTTAGCTAAAACCAAATACTCATATCCAGGAGGATCGCAAGAAACAGGGACACCATATGAATATGCGAGAATACTCTCTCTCTCTCTCTCTCTCTCTCTCTCTCTCTCTCTCTCTCTCTCTCTCCTCTCTCTCTCTCCTCTCTCTCTCTCTCTCTCTCTCTCTCTCTCTCTCTCTCAGATTCCTTTGAAATATATCAAAGAGAACCCTAACTTCCAGATAACTTCAGAAAGAAGTGCAGTTGAAGTTTTAATATCCTAATCTTGCTTTTGTAATTTTTGGGATTTTTTTATTTTTATTTTTTCCCTTCATTTTACATAGATATATATATAATATATATATATATTATATATATATATATATAATATATATATATATATATATATATATATATATATATATATATATATATATAGTACAAACGTACAGATTGTAAATAAATTTTTTTTATCAAAATATGTAATTATTGTAAATAGGTAATCATTTAGTAATTATTAAGTTATTTTAATGTTGTATTTAATGGGTCAATAATTACTCTTGGGTTGTTTGTAACTCCTCCCACTGAAATAGCTGTACATACAAATAACCCTGAATTTGATCAGTAAATCAGTTCAAAATTGTTCTTGTACTGGTGAACATCCTCTTTTATATATTAAGTAAAATAACTCTTGCTTTTCGTTTGAAGTAGTGAAGTAACTACAGTCGTTACATTGGTGACCCAGGAGTGTTTCTATCTCTCACCCACTCCATGACAGGCATCAAACTTTCTACAATGGCAACAGACCTTATTGCTAACTTCAAACTCCCGACGTTCTCCACCATCGACGCCCACATCTGGTTCCGACGTGCAGAAATACAATTTCGTTTAAAGAGGATCACAAATTCCTGAACACAAGCTGATCATATTTTATCATCCATTCCTAACACTCTTTCCCCAGATATCAGACTGATTGGAATCCCAGGGTGACAACGCCATCGCATACCAGGACTTGAAAACCTTCCTCTTGAAGAAATTCTCTCCATCTCCAGAGTAAAGAGTTAAAATGATATTTGACCTTTCAAAACAGGCACCAGGTGATCAGCGCCCTTCTGACGCACTTGCTGAGATGAGAGCTATTGCCCGTCTTCTTCCCGACAGTTCGGGTACCAGTCAGACAATAGATGTACTCCTCGCCCTTTGGTTACAGCGTCTTCCTGAATCTGTCCGTGCTGCAATCACAGATTTTTCAACTTTCGATGATGCAGCTCTGGCAGCCCGCGCAGACAGTCTTCTCGGTGCACAAAAAGCAGATAGTCGTCCACCAATATATGCCAGCATACCTCCTAACATTACCAATATCAATCACATGTACTCCAGCCCTCCAAACGAAGCCGTCGCTGCTGCCACATCTTCATCTCGATCATCATTCTACATCAATGCCCTCACACGACCTCGAGCTAAAGAAATTACCTCATATTCTCACAAAAGACTGGATGTCACGTCCAAACTCTGTTACTATAACGCACGCTTTGGTCACGCCGCCAAAAACTGCAAAACAACAGAAAAAAAATTGAATATAATGGAGATGAGGTGTTAAAGAAGTATGATTGGTATATCTAGAATAGAGTAAGGAATGAGGATGTCAGGCAGAGAATGAGTATTGGAATGAAGCTTTACGGATAGGTTAGATCAGAGATTGTTGAGTTGGTTTGGACACATGGAAAGGATGACTGATGAACGAATAGTGGAGAGTGTTGAGTGCCGAAGTAATTGGAGTTAGGTTAAGAGGGAGACCTAGAATGAGATAGAAAGATAGCGAGAAAAGGG
>JAXCGZ010001117.1:0-26712 GCA_037179515.1 Halocaridina rubra
ATATATATATATATATATATATATATATATATATATATATATATATATATATATATATATATATATATATATATATATATATATATATATATATATATATATATATATATATATATACCTTGTTCTCAGAATAATGCGAAGATAGGTTCTCAGAAGTGTCGGGTAAATGGAAAATCGCGTGAAAAAACGATAAATTTTCCATAGGAAACAATGATAAAGGGCATATATATATATATATATATATATATATATATATATATATATATATATATATATATATATATATATATATATATATATATATATATATATATATATATATATATATATTGTTGATAGTTATTTTTTTCACGTTTTATGTGATATAATTAGTCCCCAGTTTGGGATGGATTGAGACAGATTGAAGCCGGGGAAGTAAGGCTGGATGCCATTCCTATTGCCCTGCCGTGGACGATTTTCGTCACCTACCGAGTCGATCAAGGTACATAGATTTCACTTAGGCTAAGAGTAGTGTTAGATGTTTATCGTTTTCAATGATGAAGCTAGGACTGTGAAACATTTTCATCATTGTGCATAAATGAGATCTCAAACAGGGCCAGTAACCACTCTCGTTTTCTTAGGCATATTTTGCCATTAATCTGCAGTGTTGCCACTACTATGATCAGCTGTGTCTTAGAAATAAACTTTGTTACAGCACATCCATAGAATTTTACAGTAACTCATGATTGGCAAAGATATATTTATATTTTTTTTTGTAAGTTCTTTTGAGAAGAGTTTTGCTCTCAGTCCATCTCTGAATAAGTGACTCGCAAAATGTAATTTTTGCCTGCTTTTTTCTTTTATGAGACATGAGAATTGATGTACTCTTTTAATACATCATGAAGATAGTTCATAGTAAACAAAGCATATGCAGTATAAGGTTTTTTGAGTATGCTCTCAATGCATCCATAAAAAAGTTCGCTGATAAAAAGCCAGGATTGTCTGAATTATTGGAGGTAATTCTTATGTAATTTTTGAAGGAGTTCCTATGAGGTATGAGAAGGCATATATAGTTTTTGTACAGTACAGTAAGAAATGAATAATTGGTTTCTTGTTAGTTCTTATGACTTTTTTTTTTTGAGATATAATTTACTGTAAGTGAGACATCCTTCTTTTATAAAACTATTTTTTGTGTTTAATGTTTTATCTTAAATGTATGTTGTATTAATATAACATTATATTTAATAATAATTTCAGCTTTACTGTTCTTACTGCTTGAGTTTATTGCAGTTTTTATATCATTCAAGATGTGGTTTGATGAACCTATATCACTGTTTATGAGTAACTCTTACACTCTCTTGGCTGCACATAACCACTCACATACAGCACCTGTAAATGTGTGCATGATTTTTAGTGTTACTTCGTTGAATGCAATAATAAAAAAATATCTTGTCCCAGATGTTTACGTTTTCTGACCAGAGATGCAAAATTTAAGTTACTAAATTTTAATGGGATATTTCTAGAGATTAGTTTCAGTGCAGGACAAGTAATCATTCCTTTATATGTGAAGTTTTGAAAATAAAAGTAAGTAAATGTCAGTATCTTAATATTATATATAGGTGGGTTACATGAATTTCATAAAGAACAGTTGAATGAAGGCAATAGGAATTGGATAGGAGAATTGTCGTTATATGTGAAGCTTTGACTGTAAAAATGCATAAATAAATGTTCTCTAGATTTTTATGTTGGTGGAATCTGTGAAAGTATTTACCTTTGAGAGTTGTGTTAAGAATATAAGATAATAATTTATAATTTTTGAAGGTTTCATATGTAATTTTGAGTATCGTAACTCCATTTACCTGGGTCACTTGATTTATCAAATATGAGTTGCATCTATAAGATAGGAAATTAAAACTGGAAGTAATTTTGATGCAAAATTTTAGCTTACAAGTGTCATACGTTTTGTTGGAATATGATGATATTATGATATACCCTAGATTCACACTTAGAAAATGTCTTAGTAAGAATTTTATTACTTCCTTTTGTTTGTAAATAACTTTATTGCACTGTTAGGGAGTAAAATCTTGATGTAAAATTTAGAAGCAGGTGACTAACTTTAGATACGAGACTTGTGATATAATATGAATATAGTTCATGCAAATTGAATATTAATGCAAGTAAAACTGCATGTTTGTCATGTGTATCATGCCGTGCAGGAAGTAAACAAATTATTTAGTTATGCCTTTGTATATATATTGTCTCCACTGTTATTGATTAGTGGGTGGTTGTTGCTGTGATTGACAGCTGTCATCTTAGAGGGGCGGTGCTGAAAATGATGACTGGGAAATTGAATGCAGTGTCTCTAGGCATGCCACTGGTGGTTTAAAGAGAGAAGCACATCATTTTAATTTTTTTATTATCACGATAGGCTAATTTTCCCATGAGAAGAGTGTTATGTGATGATGTTATCTATATTTTTCTATCTTTGTTCTCCACATCTTGGGATAACGAAGATGCAGGTTAGTTATAATCAGATTACTTCTGAAGGTATGGTTAGGGGTTTCAGATTTTATTTTTCAGCTTCTTAACTCTATTAGTTTTCTGTTGCTCTGCATTTTGCAGATGACCGACTCTCAGGACTGTTATATCTGCTTCCTGAATAATCTTTATAGTTTCTATTTTGCAATATTTGGGTCGTCAATAAACGAATGATGGGTATATTTAGTTCCGAGAGTGATAGCTTCAATACACGTATACTGTATATGTTACTCGCGTAAGCTGAATTTGAATGCACTTCCTAATGCATAACTTATTATTAAAATGTCACCTCAACCTTATTAAGCCTTGTATTGGCCCTCTTTAAAATCTTGTGTGTTTCCTAATTTTGTGTTCCTTGTCAATAACTTCCTTGTGCCTAAGCTTTATGAAAGTCTATGCATCCTTTTGCTTTCAGCAGACTAAGGACAAGTCTCATTATCTTGTAATATTTAGTTCTTTGTATTCTAAAGCAGCTTTATGAGGACTGCTCTTCTTTTATCCTTCTTCAAACTTATCGTTTGTTGCAGTTTATCATTTCTTACAACATATCATTTTGCTTCTAAGTCGTTAGAGTCAAAGCATGCGCAATATATTTATTATATGTTTAATTAGATCAAAAGTTCTATCTACAGTATATACATTTACATTGAAGTCTGCTTTAACATAACGTCAGTATTCACATGTTCTAATATAGGGAGAGTTGTACTCAGGATTGAAATTGAGCTGATAATTTACTACTTGTTAATGTATTAAGGCCGTTTTTACTTCTGAAATATAGATATTGAGGGAAACAGAATATATCTGTCTTGTAAACCAGCTACGGCTGTCGGTCCTCATGGCAGAGGAGCATTGCCACTTAACCATTTGGTGACCCAAGTAGGGTATTGAGGGGAAATAATGGCAACCTTGTATCCCCAAAGAGCTAAGAGGAGTGATCAAGGTATGTTTGGTTCTGGTGAATGTATGTGTGCTTTGACTCGGCCAACGCCCTACAACGAGGTTAGCTGCCATTGTATATGTATGGAAGCCATAATGTTTTTCCGGTTTTATGTCACGGACTCCCTTTTCTATGAAGGGCTAGGACGGTTGCCTTCTTGCGAAGGACTTGTTTGGCAGATGTAATCGTTACCCTGAGTGCATGCCCTTGCTAACCTCAGACCATGACGGGGCGCGAACCCTCGACCATGTAGTTCCATTTATTTATATGAGAGCCTGTGTATATTTAAACTTAATCGTATTTTAAATATATATAATACAAATCTTTGCACAGGGCTTGAGTACTTTCTTTTATATATTAAAAATTATTAATGATGCATAATAAGCATTGCTTCAGATAGGTTCGTTAATTTTCCTATTATTTTTATGTCTTACTATGGGTGTTTTTCTAATCTCAGACTTTTGGTCAAATCCCTGAGTTTACAGTACATTTTCTATGCATTTGATATATAGCAATCGCAATTTTAATGTTTCTAGGGCTATTTGATGTGTAATTTACCTTTGCTTCAAATTGCTCCAATATTTTCTTTAATTTTTTATTTGGCAGATTTCAGTGAAAATGTTCGATTTTATTATATACATTATTAATTTGTGTGCACTTTTGTGCATGTTTTGGTGAGAGATGTGGGGTGGGTGTCGATGTAAAGAGTTCTTACAAGTATATGTACTTTGATAGGTGGATTGTAAGTTAAGATGTAAATCAGCCTATGACCTCATATTGCATTAGTCAGGATTTTTTTGTCATCAGTTCCCTTCAATTTATCTTCCATTAACTTCTTTGCAGGACAAAAAGTTTAGCATGTGTCAATCCATATTACAGAAGGTTTTTGTTGCTTATACCAGCAAACCTAAGAGCATTGCATCATTACATAAGCTCATATATATATATATATATATATATATATATATATATATATATATATATATATATATATATATATATATATATATATATATATATATATATATATATATATTATTTTTTCTTGTAAGGCAACATTTTCTTCGAAATATATATATTATTTTGTATTTCATCATGAATCTTTTGTGATAATTTTTATGAGTTCAGAATTGTAGTATGGATGAAATTTTTTGCATGTTAGCATTATTTGTTGTTATTTTCTGAATTTATTTAATTTCTTAATATCTGAGCATATGTTTCCTTCCAATGATATTAAACACAGTATTTTTACATTCATCAGGTCATCCGCAATTAAGTAAGTAAAGAATAATGAATATAAGTAGTTTAATTGCTAAGCACTTTAGAGTAGACTCAAGTAATTGTGCTTTTGTTGTAGATTTTAGTGAAGGTCTTTAGTAACACACTTTAGCAGGATGGCTTTTAGTAGCTTTAGATGATTAGTTTCTGCCTCTTCTATATTTTTGCTTTTTAAATTCTCCGTCCAAGATTAAGTGGCTGAGATATATTATGACGTTAGCTATTCCTTTTCTTTCATATCATCCTTGTCCCGGAAAATATATTGAATATTCATATGATTAATACGGAATATCTTGCTTGGATTCTGTAAGTGATGGATAACTCGCCACGTAATCTTGAACAGAGTATACAGTGTTCTCAAAACTTTGCAAATGTAACATAGCTGTCATTAAGGCATAACATTTAATACCTTGGTCAATTCTTATATAAACTTGAACATGGGAAGGCAAGTATTGAAAATGCTCTCAGTTTTCTGCTCTGTCAGCATAAATATATTACCATTATTGACTAATCTCTTAAAAACTGAAAATTAAGTAAGTTTTTGAGTTTTGAAATTTTTGCTACTGTTCACTATGATGTGAAAGTATGTACAGTACACTGATGTTGGGGAGGAAGAATACCTCACTCGTTTTCTCAGAATGTTGTAAGAGCTGACGTACTTTCATGTGCATATGCTAAACAAGCCATGATAACGTGTTTGTTATAGTGCAAAGTTTTGGATCAGAAAAGCCTTTTAGTGATCTCCTTGTTTGTGGGTTCTCGGGATTATTTCTGTTTAGTAATTGTTCACCATATTAAAGGTACAAAATGTATTTAATATTCTTAGATTTATCCATGAAATTAATGGTACTAAAGTTTCTTGGCGAGTAATTTTTCTTTTCTCTTTATCTAGTAAGTGATGCTAACAAAGTCCTCCTTTCTTTTCAATGCTTTGAGATGAGTAACTCTCTTTAATATTTGAGGAATGCTGCAACGGGTGTTAAAGAGACTTATGTTGTTATATGCAGATTTTCAATAAGAACACGTTCTGATTATAAGACTAGCTACAAATATTACTAATTGAATATTTGAGTTTTCACGAATAATTTGATTTCCTCTATAAATTACCTAGGTAAACTGAAAATTAATATTATTATCTTACCACTTTAATCTTAAACCTCACTTAATGCACTCATTCTTAATTCTTATATGCACCTTTGAATCTGCAGTTTCTTATTTTTGTTTCTTGTCTGGGTTGTGTCCACCTAACTTAATATAGTGGGAGAGAAAGTTGTGTAAAAAAAAAAATAGGAGAGAGAAAGCTCTAAAAATAATAGTCATACTTAAACTGCACTATAGAAGCTCGTACAGTTAAATCTGCTTTTGCTATCTTGGTTTGTAGCTACGTAGTTGACTTTGGTGGGAGAGAAAGTTGTGTAAATATAACAATATTAAAAAGAAGGTTGAGATTCATACCTATGTAGAGAACATTTGAATTTTTAGCCTTCCTCACTTTTGTCTCTTATCTCGGTTGTGACTACCCTGGCTGCTTTTGGTGGAAAAGGATATTACCTGTAAAAAACAGAAACATATTACTTCTGTTATTCACTCTTTACTGCTCAGTATTAATAAGATATGTTATATAAGTGATTTAGTGTGCCATATGCACTCTGTTCTTATATTTGTCTCCAAAACACTCTTAGTTTTATATTTCACTTATGTTTTGCTGCTTTTATATGGTAGTAAAAATGATGTGGATTTTAATAATACTTTACCAATATTACTCATATAAGTTCTATAAGTGACAGAGTATACCCTGTCAAGGTAATGGTAAGGAAAGCTATATTTAACACCATCGGTGCTTATGCTTTTCAAGTGGCTGAAGTGGAGAAATTTAGAGATAGAAATGGACCAAGGTATGAATGCATTGCAATAGAGTTAAAGAGTAATTGTATAGGGAGAGTTAAATGAACAATTGATGAGGGTCTTTGAAGTGATTGCAAAGATACACAGAAGAAGATATTTAGTTGAAGTGAAGAAGTGGCAAAATCGTGAACTGTACAGTGGAAAATGTTACCTGTAAGAATGGGGGAAGAGAAGGTGATATTTCACAAACCTCAGGACATAATATTTTAAGGAAGGGACTAAAAATGCCTATCACACTGAAGAGATGTATCAGCAGTAGTGAACTTTGAACCATCGGAATAGATTTGAAGGGAGCCAGAAAGTCTTCTGTGCATTGTAATTGGAGCAATGGAAAGCACCGGGTGATTAAAGCAATGCAAGGAATTTGAAACACATCATTAACTGTGTTAGGAAGAAGAGAAGAGAATGGGACTAGGATGTTTACTCTTGACATGCTAAATGTCTTTCCTAACCCCTGACTTAATTTTACAGACTTGCTCTACCCTCTTAAAAGGTAAATATAATTCATTACGGGCTTCCTCATTTCTTGTAGATTGGTCCCCTTGAAGACGTATTGCCAAATGCAACTTTTAACCATCACATTGAATGGGCAGTAGCATCAAACCTCCCAGCGTCCAACTCTAGTAACTGATAGCCGACCCATATCTTGTATTATAATTTCATTTTTTATTTTTATCATAACTAATGTCTTTTTATTTGTCCATATTTCTGACTTTACTCCCTCTCCAAATGACAATGGCTTTAGAGCCAAAAGATGCTTTCTAGCCCTATGGACAATGTCAGGAGTATCGTTACCGAATGGTTTCACTATGCTTGTACTTGGAGCATAGTCAGGTTCTTGTCCAAAAAGTGAATGTAACTCAGCAGCCATTACTTCTCCAACTATTAACTGAGGCTTAGCAGGCTTATTCTTGGAATAAACAACCTTCGAAATTCGAAGGGTCTGCAATACTGGTAGATGGGGTAACTAGAGCCCTATCAGCCAGTGCTGTGTCGTGAGGGGGATCTAAATCTAAACTTTCTGCAACAATGTTTAATGAGATACCTAGAGCCACACCAGCCAGTGCTGTTTCATGGGGAGTCAACGACTTTGAGCTGTCAACGAAATTAATTTCACCTCTCAGCTGGTTAAAACATTGACTCTCTGTATGAGATGAAGACATCAAATGCCAGATATTGAGTTCCTTTTCATTTTCACTTGAGGAAGTTCGCACATTTTGAAATTATTACGGTGACAAATACATCATACTTGTCATTAATCCCCCGAGCGAGATTTTCCATAGACGTCTGACTTGCAGGTAAAGGGTTAACTACACCTATAATATCTGGTATAGCTTGATCTTAGGGTCCATGATCCAGCCCTGAATAATATAAGTTAGTCACTGATATCTCATAAACAGGTTTCTGCAAATATGGGGTAGTTTCAAGAGCTGAGAGACATTTCAGTCCACTACTGCTCATTAGGTGAAACTTGATCCCATGTGAAAGTGTGAAATGCTGTAGACAGAAGGTACATATATATGTAATTTTGATCTGGACACAATATTCCACCAAAGCCAGCAGGGTGCTGACAACTATAATGAAAGAACAGAGGCAAAGTAACCTTCCTGTAGTTGATTCCAGTAATATATAAGATCAGTAAGGCTGAAATTCTCTCTCCCACCTGAGGGATATTTAAGCTAGAAGCTTGTTCACAGGCTTAACAAAAGAATTGAGGCTCCAAGGCTTCGTTATATGTTGCCTTCCCTTGCCTGTACCGAGAGAGAGATTCTAAAGAAAAAAAAAAATGGAGGGACTATCTTGTAATGAATAAAGACATTATTTGGGTAAATATTAAAGGACAGATTGGTGTAATCCCTTCCTTAACTTTTTTTTTTTTTTTGCACAGAGCAACTGGTGAAGTATAAGTTCTTATTATTAATTAAGTTATTAATCAATATGCTTACTAATTTGCTTTTCCATGAATTCTTACATGTATTATGCTTGACTTCTTGTTCAATGCTTTCATAACTTTACGAGTTAATTATCATTTCATGCAATTTTATAACAATAACTTGGTAAAAAGTTTCAAGTTTTCCATATTTCCCATATGGAAGACACAGAAAGAGAGAGATAGAGAGATGAACAGTCAATATTCATAAAATAATTTTATATTTTGCGGATTTCACCTTTATCCTCCAAAGATGTGATATTTAGGTGAATAACAAATGTATTGTTATTTGTGCCACTAATGGTTTTATAGAGGAAGAGATCAGAAGAACGATAATAAATTTGCCTCCATTTTAGTTTTAATTCATCGCCCTTATTAAGGGATTTGTAATACAAGGGAAGAAATCAGAAGAGCAATAAATAATCCTTATAGTATATTACCCTGTACTGAAAGCCCATGTTTCTGTATTCAATTTAATCTTTTTTGACATTCAGTTTTAATGCTCAAAAGTTCATTCACTTTAGCCCAGTCTCAAGTTTTCTTGATTTTGAATTTTGGCTGTTTCTTCATACAAAATTAATAGAGGAAGAACTTCAGTTGTCCTTTTGCCATGTTATTTAATAGGTGTACTAGCTACTCGTCTCCTCTTAATATAATTTGTAATTTTTTGGGATCATTCCTGATATGATTAGAATAAATGAACCAGCTCTGACTTCTACAATTTAATTTAGTTAATTAAAAACAATGGTAATTCTTGTATTTAACTTCTTCATCCTTTGACCTTGGGGTGTTGTGTTTTTAGTGCCTACAATAATTGCATGATGGTTTTAAGTGATAGATATTGTAAGTAATTTTGAAATATAGTTGTATTTATTATTTATTTGTAATTGCTTAAAGCATGAAATTTTTTTTTATATTTTGTTTCCAAAAATTTTGTCCTCTAAAGAATGTCATATGTACCAGTAGGTCTGAAAGACCTTTTCAGTTTAGACTTTAATTATAAATTCATGATTTTACCAAAAACTTAGAACAAACAGATTTTGTGATAACATTGCTTTCATCATATCTGCTCACTAGTCTTTTCATGTAATGATTTTTAAATATATAATACATTAGATTTTTTTTTGTTTTTTACCACAACATAGTTTAGACTGCCGTTAGTTGAATGAAGATTTTTCTTAGGGCTTGGACTAGCTAAGTAATATCTCTTTGAGTTAGGAAGCTAATAGTATTCCCATATGTTCTTGGCAGGTTATGACATGTCAACGTTTATACGACGCTATGCCAAATATATAAATGAAAAAGCCATATCATATAGAACAGTTGCATTTGACTTTTGCAAGGTGAAAAGAGGGTGAGTATGTCAAGTTGGAAATAATTTTTTCTTTCAGTATTTGAGTACCGTAATCTTAACTTCTTAATACTTGTAGGTAAAATTCGAGTAGATTTATTGTATTTACATCATATATTTAAAGCTAGTAAAGGATAATTTTTCTTTACATATTAGACTTGAGGCAAAAATTCTGCTCAGTATAGAATGCAGAATGTAGTATTATTATCCGTAGAATGACTTTTTCAGTTCATCATGTAGACTTGAGGATTGTTATACTACTGAATGTTGTATTATATATTGGTCCTGAGATGGGAATTGGGTATATCCATTCTAGCTGCCTAAGAGAAAAGGGATTCATTTTCCTCTTGGATGCTAAAGGTTTTAGAACCATACTACCATATCCGACCCTTCAAAATGATCCTAGGTTGTGCCATGCAGTGCTCAAAAAACTTTTGTCCTCTGTTGTGTTGGAGAAAGAATTCCACAAATGTATTCCCTTAGCAAGCACAATTTAAAGGAGATGGCATGAGAAGCTGGCACTCCCTTCCTATATAGATTTTTTTTTCATGGCACAAAGCAACTGCCCAAGGAATTGATAATTTGCAAGGTATGTGGAAGTCCTGCTACCTTATTTCCTTTGCTACAGTTATGCCCTTCCTGAGTGCCATTGTATTTTACATTAAGTTTTAGAAAACATAATTATTACTGTAATTATAAGTTTCTTTAAGGTTTGATGCCTGTTATCATTGTGCATAAATATCTTTGATCTTCAGGAAAGAAGATGGAACTTTACGAACAATGGCCACTGATCAGCTACTTAAGACCCTCCCAGTTCTGCAGGCACAGCTCGATGCTCTCCTGGATTTCGATTGCACTGCGAATGAACTGACAAATGGCGTCATCAATTCTGCCTTCATGCTTCTCTTCCGAGATTTAATAAGACTTTTTGCCTGCTACAATGATGGCATCATTAACCTCTTGGAAAAATACTTCGAAATGAATAAGAAACAGGTGAGGTGGCAATCTGATGCACTGTATTTCTTTGTTAGAGTAAATTTGGTATTTGATTGTAAAATCTGAGGTTTCTTTTTAAGGCATCATATTTTTAAGTGAAAAAGAAATGACTAAGGTGGCTGTCTGTTCCACTCTATATTCTTTTTAGTAATAAGTTGGTACTTGGTAGTCCAAAGTTTGTACCAAAATAGTGACTTATCTTAAGTAATCATATTTTTGAATTAATAAGAGATTAGCTATGTGGTAATTCTTTGTATTTTTATTCCAGTAATGAATTAAGATACTTCATGAACTGAGTTTTGTACCGAACAGTAGGCTTTACATAAAGAGACGTTTGTCCTATCTGTCAAGCTTTGTTTTTGCTTAAAAATTGTTTTTTCTTTTAAAGGAGATTGCTTTGTGGTCTTACCTCTTTAATATTGACTTATATGCTTGACGCTTAGATAACAAGAGTGTTCTAGGTGGAGAATAATTTATTGAACTCGTGCTATATTCTGTATCTGTCATTGGCAGACCACAAGAATTGCACTTGAAGTAAAAATTTGTTATCTTTTTAATTTATTAATGCAATATAGTGCATTAGTCAAAAATATAATGAACATATATTCATTTCTTGGACTGATTTTTTGTTTTGTTAAGTACTTTAAAATGCCTTTATTGCATTATGCAACTGATACTTCATCGGTATGTCTTCTCTGTAAGATATTGGTGTGATTGTATATTCTACATGTTCGTAATGCATACTTAGAAAGATGTACTCTACTGTATACTGTTTTGTTTGCCTACAGGCTCGCGATGCTCTCGACTGCTATAAGAAGTTCCTCATTCGTATGGACCGTGTATCAGAATTTCTCAAGGTGGCAGAGGTATGCTTTTTTCCCTGCTTATTTTTAAAATATCTTATCTTCTCTATATTATTTTTCTTGAATCTAGTTTAATTTTATTTATTTAGGCATTCATTTGATAATTTTCCATTGTGGATCTGATAGAATTTTATTTCTCGATTTCACAAACACGTTTTTATTTACCAGTTTATTATTTTCAAAATTTGTACCAAACTAATTCTTTAAGTAAATGACAAAATTATGTTTACAAAACTTTCTTCTTACTAAGAGTCTGCAGAATATGACTATTTTTTTTTTTGTTCCACAAACTTTTTTATAATTGACTCACTACCGATAAATCCATGGTCAAGTCTTGCTCTTTTGTATATTTGTAGAATTTGTTATATGTCAAAATTAGAATTTTTTTATAAACATTTTAGCTCTTCTGAAAAATGTCAGATTTTTATTTTTTTGTCTTTATTTTATAAATTTGTTTTATATTTGAAGATATTCTACTTGTCATAGTTTTTAGTTCATATATAATTTTATTACTTTCCTTGTGGAGAGAGGCATCCATTTTTTTTTTTTTTTTTTTTTAGCTTGGTCTACTTCTATTTCTTGATTGTTTTTTATTTGATAAAATGAGGCTTTTCTCTTGTTCATTGTTTAATTTATTATATATATATATATATATATTATATATATATATATATATATATATATATATATATATATATATATATATATATATATATATATATATATATATATATATATATATATATATATATATATATATATATATATATATATATATTTTTTTTTTTTTTTACCTGTTTCATCACTTTATTCCATATTTCATTTCTCTTATATTCGAGTGTATATGTATGTACTGAGCAGTACGCCTTAGTTCATTTTGATATAGTCTTGACTGTACGTTTTGAATTGTAATTTTAACAATTAATATTAAGCTTTCTTTTATCATTTCCCAAAAGACTATATGGAATTTAGTTTCACAGAACATTATTTTTTCCACCTTTCTCGCATTTAAAGGATTCACCCAATATAAGCTAAATTGTTTCAAGAATTTCAAATGATTTTGTCTAATGCCGTTGTCCTTCTATAGGCAGTTGGAATGGACAAGTCAGAAATTCCAGATCTTAAACAGGTATGAGGATGGTGTAACTGCGATTCGGAATATGACTGTTTGCGTATTTAGATACCTTCGATGTCTTTTTTTTGTTTTGTTTATTTATGGCATTTTTGTATACTTTTTTGTTTCAATCCCAGTTCATCATGTAATGATAATATTATCTCAAGAGTAATGGTATTCATTGATGTTTATTTTTTATATTCACAGATCTATTACCTAAAAGAAAACTGATTTTTTCACATATGCTTGATGAATAGGGAAGTGCCCATATTAATTATTGCGCTGTATGTATATTTTGAAATTAGCAAAACCTACCAGTATAATTTTTTACCCAAGTATATATTTATGTTCAATCCAAATTCTACATTAATTGTCATGTACCTGAGGTTTATATCATTATGTCATGAACTGGCTCTTTTTTTTTTTTCGTTGTTGTAACAATGTAATTCTTGTTATAAGACACCGATGTCAAAATAGTATGCTAGATGAACTTGTTTTATCCCCGTGCTGTTGTTTTATAATCCCACACCTAACTTATTGTATTTGCCTTCCATTTGTTATTTATGGAAATGTCTTTTATTGAATGCCAATGCACTCTTTCAAGTTAACATAAAAAGATTTTAGTTAGCTAATATTCCCCTCATTAATATATAAAAGTGCTGTACTTAATCTCTTGTGATTGACCATTTTGTAAACTTTTACTGATTACTTTATTTTCCGTTTAATATCTTCTCGTAATATTAAAGAAATTTTTTTGTTTTACTGCTCTAGCATACTAATATCGCTGTATTGTAACTAGTGTATTTAGTCTTGTAAAATGGTATAGTATTATATGTGTTATATTAACCTTCTCCTCCCTCGCATCTGGTCATCTGTAGAGTGTAGGCATAGAGAAAGGTGATATTCCCGACCTCACTAAGGTAGGATGTATGTCAGTTTATTATTGGGTCTTTCTCTCTGTTTTTCTTTCTAATTTTAGTGTGTATATATATATATATATATATATATATATATATATATATATATATATATATATATATATATATATATATATATATATATATATATGATTTTCATTATATAACATACTTAGTATAATTAAGATATCGCTTATATAAAGCTTCTAGACATCTTCATCAAAGCATAATTTTTATAGCCAGATATAATGATACATTGTTAGTCTTTTTGATAAAAATTTTATGACCCCTAATATATATATATATATATATATATATATATATATATATATATATATATATATATATATATATATATATATATATATATATATATATATATATATATATATATATATATATATATACTTAGTATAATTAAGATATTGCTGATATAAAGCTTCAAGACATCTTCATCAAAGCATAATTTTTATAGCCAGATATAATGATACATTTTAAACTTTTTGATGAAAATTTTCATGATACCTAAAATGATTATTTTTAAAATTTCTTAAAAAAATTCTTTGAATTAGCATCCCTGATTTTATTTTTAAAAATTTTAACTGATTAACTTCCATCCAGTACCTTGGAAATTTACTTTTGACTTAAAATACAAATTGATGAAATGGAAATTGATGGTAGACAGTCTAATGGTACCAAACTGTATTTGTTTCTCAAGATCCCAGTATGAGACATGACCTTGCATTTATCATTAGAAAACAAATAAGACTAGGAATGATAGAGCCTCTTAATGTTTTGCAGTATTCTTGGGTTTCAGAAATATTTGTATTTTAATAATTTCCTATATTTATGATTGTAGTTCCCTAGACGGATTTTATTGGTTTATTCTACAAATAGTTTGCAATTTTATGTACCGTTATAGTAAATGCTATTTTCACTTTCTGTAAAGGTTTTATTAGTATATAAATACGGGTATCATTGTTTGAAGACTTTTCTATAATAAAAGTTTATTTTTTTATAATTGTGTACTGCAAATCATTTACACATATTAATGAATATAAGCTTCTATAACTTTGCCTTTTGTGTTAGAATAATTGTAGTCCATAACTTAGATGCCTGCTTCAGATAGATACCACAGGTAGATTACTTATTATGCACCTGCATCATTATTGCATTGCCAAATTAACATTTATTTTGCTGTGCAGACTTGTTTTACTGTTCTAAGACTTCGTGTTTAGCACTTGCCTTTGGTAACTTTGTATTGATATTTTGAGAATGCTTATATGAATACTTTGTTTCATATTCTGACCCAATTTTAAGAAAGGAAGTATACGAATATACACCGTTTTAATGTATAATTTTATGTCACATTTAGTGTCCATTTCGTTTAGTTTCAGTATTTTCTTAAGCCATATTCTCCTATATAGTGGGAGTGGTTGATTTAAAGCATAGAACTTGAGTCTTTATGATAAAAAAATACAAAAGAGGGGATCCGCAATCCTATTGCTTTGCCCCATATGGTCAACCTTTACGACATGCATGAAAACACAGGAGTATGTTTACTTTTATTAATGTCAATATATTTTGCTCTTTTTGAAGAAGAAGAATAAAGTATATTCAACATAGCTGTGTTTAGTTATTTCTATGTAAATAATTTGTTTGCAGTATTTACGAAATTTATTAATTTTATAAACAAACGTTGCTTTTTTTACCATCTTTTTGTGCAGTTGTAGAACAGCATATACCAGAGACATCATATCGTGTATACATATCAGATATAATCACAGTTACAGAAGAGAAAAGAATATGAGTGGCAGTAAGATTTAAGAGTGAAATAATTTTTTTTTACATATAAATATTTGTAGTTGGCTGAGCCTTCCAAATGTTACCTTCAAAAATCAACCTTTTAATTTTACTGTAGTGCATATGACGACATCTTGTGCATTACTAATCGATAAATGACACTCAATTAAAATAACTCTGAAGGCAAGCTGCTGTACTGTAGTTTTAAAATGATAATATTTTTTATTTGAATGGAAGAGTGCCCCTAGTTTTAGCGAGGTAATGTTGATTATTTTGCTTTTTTTTTTCTTTGCTCATTTTTGCATGTATTTTGTTGCATGACCATTACACTAGGCCATCAGACCTGGAGCAAATGATGATGCTCCGCCGGTGAGTTATACCATTTTTTTTTTTTTTTTCAAAAAATATGTTTATTAGAATATTATTTATTCTTAAAGCATTTTGCTTAATATGAACTATTGCTGCTACCACTCTAAATAAGCGTGTATGCTTTCGAATTGAATTATTAAAAAAAAACTGCATTATTTAAAATCTGAAAGGATTGACATGCATTTACAGTGCTGTCTTTTATTTTTGAAGGCTTATGATGAGAGGTATTTGGACATTGTCTGGATCATTAAAATATCTATTTCATTTAACCAGTCATTATGAGTAGATATAGCAGAATCCCTTTCACGAGCATTTTTGCATGATAGCCGTATTTTAAACACTTAAAGAGTTTATGATGATACTAATATAATTTTTTTTTTCCCTCTAGGCACCAAGCAGTCTTCTTGATGCTCTTGAGGCTCATTTGGCTTCTTTGGAAGGCAAGAAACCTCCAACATCATCGGCTTCAACCAATTCAAGGTGAGTAAATTATGGGATACGTGATTTTCATTTTTACTCGGGTACTTTCAGATTGGTAAGAAAAAATTAGTACATTGCCAAATAATGAAAATACTTATTAACACTATATTAAATGTTAATATTTAGAATTCTTATTATTTTGTGCATATACAAAGGCCATAAGTCAAAGCAAAATTTTAAGTCTTCACAGGAGGAAAATGCAAACTGAGGATTCACAATCTCCTCATTGCCCCTTTTCATCAAATTTTACAACATGCAGGGAAACATATTCTTGTCCCTCACTCAAAGATATGGAAAAATGAAATTATAGGGACTTTTTAGGGAGATTTAAGGGTATGATAGTGTATGCAACTTGTGCATACTAATGTAGGATAATTTTCTGTTGTGATATATTTTATAGTAGTTTAGCAGTTTACTTGGGAATTTATATTGTACTTTTTTCATTATATTTTAAGATTTATCCACACTTTAGGGCATTTAAGGAAAAAAAATGCTCTTATTTTATTTACACTCCACCGGGCATCATCAGGTGCTTTATTTATCATTTATTGTTAACATTTAAGTTGTTCCTTTTATACTTTTGACATTTGATTTCTCATAAGAAATTGGATGCCTCTTCATAAGATAATAGTGGAATCTCCCTTTCTCCATACTTTGGAGAGTTCAGTGTTTATTACTTTAGGTTTTGTACCATTATATCATATCTCTTTGATGAGAAGCTTCTTTATTTTGATTATGCGTGACTTGTAATGTTAATGCATCTCAAGAATACACATAAATATTTTTAGGAATTATAAGTCTTTATTTATTTGATTTATCATATCTATGTTGGTTTATTAAATGCCTCACTTTCTACTTGCATTGAAAGTACTATATTTTTTGTCACCCATATTCTCAACTTTATCTTGGTATGTAATAAGGACATAGATTTTTTTTTTTTTAGAATATGCATCCTATATTGTGTTATGTCATTCCTTGGAGGTCATGTGTTTAGTAGACATAATCTAAGTTTTAATATTTTTAGTTAATAATTCATAATTGATTCACGAATGAGTTTGGAAAATTGACATAATCTATGATAACTAATATTTAAGTTTTTTCTTAAGCTTTTAAATACATTGGTTTAAGTATTGTGTGTTATTCCTTACCTTAAATGCTCTTGGTATACGTGTATTGGCCTTTTTTATAATTTTAACTTCCTTATTTGAATTGGAGATAAATGTTTGCAATAGAATGCAGGTGTTATAAATATTTATTAAACATTATTTTATAACAATATAAAGTTTGTTCAGTCGTTTCTTTCATTTTTATAAAGGTACACACGTAAATTCAAATATGCTGTTTGTGTGTGTGAAACAAGTAAACAGTGTAGTCTTTCCTCTCCAGTGCATACTCACAGATCACATTGTGATTATCACTTGGGAATTTATAGATTGTGCAAAAGAACTGAAAGTTTGGGGAGTGAGAGGATGATTATTTTTAAAGAGAACTGAACCCCACATGTCTGTGAGAGCAAGCGAGCCTTTAAGATTGGAAGAAAGTAAACCAGGGAACCTTCAGGCTTTAGTTGGAATAGCTTTGACAGTGGCGTGAGTTTCTTAACAATAAACAACATGCATAATTGCAATTGTGAGTAACTGTTGGCAGTAAGAATAATGGGAGCAAATGTTTTTCTTGGCTATAATAAAGTACAGTATTCTTCATTTGTTTGTGGTCTTTCTGCTAAGCCTGTTTGTAGAAAACTATGTTATGCTTGTAAGTACAGGTGATAAGTATTTGAAAACAGGAAACTTGAGTGGTATTTTCATAGTCTGGAAGACTTATCCTTTACTGAACATATATACTGTGCTTCACAGGTAACTCTAGTTAGATACATCTGTGGTGAGGATGTATATTGCTTTTTGCGTATTTGGACTCCGACCTAACACAAGGTTACTAAAATTTCATATAAGCCAATATATGCTTTGTTGTCTTCATATGTATGATTGATTACCATTATTTTGTAAGAGTAATTGGCTATGAATGAGTGCCTTGGAATGGATAGCATTTAATTATCATAGAAAATAACTGATGGACCATAAGAGAAATGGCCGTAGTATTAGCACTTGGAGACGTTACCGACGAAGAGGCATAATATTCGAGTTAATGATGTTTTAGATAGATATCCACAGCATATCTATGTCTTGAATCCTACACCGTATTTTATCAAACACGCTAGACGAGATTGATTTCTGTGCTTTTCTCTGATTTTCTTTAACTGTTTTATGGAATTGAAACCTTAATATATTATATTTCCTTTTTTACTCCAGAATATTACATCCTTGGTAGTTTAAGCACGTATGAAAATAGCATCATGTTTGTATTTCGACACTGTTCACTTTATTTTATGTAAACACCTTGGAAATTATTAATTATTTTTTTTTTTATTATTTACTGACTTGATTTTGTTTTGCCAGTATGTGAATTTAAAAATTTACTAAGTTTTTCTTTTTTCTTTTTCTTTTTTTTATACCCATATCCTTTTCCTTTACCCTTCGTGAAATTATATTGTGGTTTAATATATAAATATCCTGCTCTTCTATGCTTTTGGGGCTGTGCTCTTGAATTGGTATTACTCTAATATATTTTTATATATGCAATCTTTTGTGATTGGTTGACATTAATCGTATGTACATGTATCCATACATTGTGTGTGTGTATCCATACTTGAATTGTTCGTTCACGAATGCTTTTTTAATGTCAATGTAATGGATATATGCACATGTACTGCATGTTACTGCATTATTCTTATCATTTACTTTAAATAATTAACATTTTATTGTCTCAACTCATAATTCACCATGTCATATGCTTGGACAATTCTTTTGCAAAATGTTGTATATGTATGATAATCTCTCAATTATTACTATATATGAAAATTACTAATTTAAACTTCCTGATGTTTAATTCCTATATTTTTCACTGTGCTAATATTGTAATCTTTTTCAATATTAATGGGGATTTGGGACTTTTTTATGGTCTTATTATAATGTCATATATTTAATAAAATGATCGAAATCTAATTGCAATTAACACTCACTCCCTTTTTTTCTTATGATTAATATATATTTTTACTTGTAATGGGCTTTGGGGATTCTGGTATGGTTTTTCTAATAATGTGTGTATGTTGATTCTTTCTCTTCTGCCTTGTAATCACGAGTCATATGCTTTGTAACATGATATTTTCGATAATAATGTGATAATCATTGTTACCACGTAACTCAACCCATTACTCAATCCTCCTTGGCTTGCATTGCTTTTTAACTCCTATTTGCTCCTTTTCCTCTCGGACATATCCATCTTGATCCATATATCTTATCATATACCACGCGATCTTTCCTCATTCCATCCTATCCCATCTCCTACTCACCCCATCTGTCCAACCAATCACTGTATCCTGAATATACCTTACATCCCATTACTGAAAACCCTTATAGTAAAGTGAATATCAAGAGTGCTGTATCAGCCCTGAACTCCACTAGTGTTTCCTTTGGTACTGTGAGCAGCAATGGACGCATGGGCGATGCGGCTCCCTCCTCTGATGACCCTGGATTGGATGAGACCACGAAGCGAGCAGTGTTAGCTGAGGAAGAAGCCATGTACGAAAAACTGAGGGTAAGATATTGGTGCTAATAAAACGAAAATTTTAGAAAAATGCTTGAAAAATTGAGAGATGTTCATCTGAAAGTGTCACGTTATATAGTTATAACTGGAATGGTCATTTGAGTTTACATAGAAATAAATCATTCTGCTGATTTTTTTTCATTATTTATTATGCTTGTTTTCTTATTTTTTCCATTATTTTACAAATTTTATATATAAATTGGTTGAGTGCCCAGTTAGTCATAATAGTAAAAAGCAGTATATGAATTTATAATAATTTAAGTTCTATATTATATGCATGCACAATCAGGTAATCTTTTGTATCAGCTGGCACAGAGGGAAAGCTGTCTTTAGAGATCTGTTCACCATGCCAAGGCACAGCAGAAGCCTAGAACTTATTTATATTAGGGAACAACAGTTTTTTTTCAACTTAAATTTCACTTATATATAAAAAGTGGGGTTTGAATGTGCAGGGAATATTTGGGAAAGCAAATGTTGTACTAATATACATTAATCTTTAATTATATCTTCTCCATTTTTTTGTACCTTTTCCATTATTGCAAATATTCTTTTTCAGGTTTTATTACGAAACTTAAGAAATTTAGAGGGGGGAGTTCTTTATAGATTACATTTCTTATTTTCTTATCATTGCCTTCTTTACATGTCTCAGGTGATGATTGATTAACAGAAAAGTTAGGTATAAGCATATCTCTATTACTTAGATTTTTTCTTGCATAAGGGCAAAGTTTTTTGAAGTACTGTTGCCTAAATTCATTGCCACAATTGTAGCAACAATGATGGCTTCAGGAAAATGGGCAACATGTTGAAAAAGGATTATTATTATTATTATTATTATTATTATTGTTCATTGGTTTTTATTTAGCCTTCTATTGTTTAAACTGACATTAGCACAGAACAGATTTATTCATGTTGCTTTTGAAATTATATATTTGATAAAACTACATTTTGAAAAAAAATCATAAATTCCCAAATTAATTTTTTGATATTAAAACATCTAAGGACAGAAAATGTTCAATGAAAATCTGTGCATAATGTATATTTATTGTTGAGTAACGTATTTATTTTTTTGAGGAAAATTTATATTTTTGTGAAAATGGAAAATCTGTTCTTGAAGAGCAATCATAATCTTTTTTTTTTTTAGGCCCAGAATGAGCTCTCCCCAGGCAAGGTAGGAGAGTAAAGCTGCTATATTTCAGTAGGTTAAATGATGAATAAGAAAGAGATAGCTTTGGGTATGAATTCCTTAATAGCTCTGTGCAAAGATATGCAAAAGCTTTTTAAAGAAATTTAACGGGTCATTGCTAATATTAGTGTTTGACTAGAATGTGTACCCACTTGTATATTTCCATATTTCTTCTGTTTCAACCTTTTACTTGGTAAATAATACAGCTAGCATATTTTCTAGTGGATAAGCACTATGTATAAGGTTTAATGATATAGGAGTACTGTATTGTAATTTTGTTGGTAAGTCATAGTTGTAAGTAAGTAATTTGGGCTATGTAAAAATTATTTTGTGTGGTATTAAGTCTTGAGTCATTTAATAGGTTTTGATGTTTTGGTTTTATTTAAAAGCAAATAGTATTCAAGGGATAGAGAGATATAGATGGGAAGAGGTCAAAGACTAGAAATACTAAGTCAAGGGCAGAAGGAGAGACTGGAAATGCTTTATAGGTCTTGGAGTTGGAAAGAAACAGGTTTGATATGTTAGAACCACTTAGTTTTAGAGAAGGAGAGGGTCAAAGCTACATGGAGCTCTAAGTTGAGCGAGAGAGGAATGGTATCTTCAGTCCATAAAGGCCATGATAAGGGAGCGGTATTCAGTCTGCATGGTAGGAGAGGTATGTATCACGCTACGTAGATTATGGAGTTGGTGAAGGGTCAAAGTTGTTTACTGTAGTGTTGTATGGAAGTAGAGCTGTGTGTGTGTCAATGCTCATCATATTTAATTATTCTAGAATATGCTTGTTCCTTCCACTAAATGTATATGTAATTGTTGAAGAGGGAATGCAGTTGAGAGGTAGAAAAAGTCGATTTACTGGATATAAAGTGGCCTTATTTTTTTGTATTCAGCTTGCATGGTCGAGAGGACTGTTGTTTTTTTGTCTCTTTGTATTATCACAAAGAGTGTGTAAAAATCTGTCAGAATGCACTATTGAAACTTGATCTTGCTGCAGAATGTAATCTTGCTTAGGGTTAGCCTCATCACCATTTATGATGTAATCAAAATTAAACGTGACTGAATGTGCGTGAAAGAAAATGATTGACAAAATTTCTTTTGCATTTGTTTTATTGTATTTTTCTTGTTTTTGTCTCATTTACTTCGGTATGTGAATAAATTTTGTGGTAAGAAAATACTTGTCTTTAATGAGAGTGTAATACAAGATTGAGAAAAAATGAAGCATAAAGAGTGCAACATTAATTGAACCAGAGTATATTCTGTATGCTGCACTTACTAAGCACAGTAGTTATTTCTATGTGTGCTGTATTTATTTACTACCTTGACTATTAAATGGCCTAATACCAGGATTTATACACTTTCAGTCGGATCATGCCAAAAATAATCCGTTCCTGAATTCTCCAACGAGTGAAAGTGCTCCAGCTCCTACCACGGACAATGGAGATTCATCACAAATCATTGATCTCTTTGGAAGTGCCCAGGTGGATGGAACAGCGGCTTCTCAGGCACAGGTACTGTATTATTGAGGCTACATGAGAGCTACTTTTTTAAATATAAATTTTTACTTCATTCATATATTTTACATGATATAAAGACTCGTAGTCTAATTTTTATAGTGTTAGGATAGTACATAAATATTTAGACTCATTAGACTCATTATATATGGTTAATTTTTATTGTACTGATCTGACTTCCTTGGGTATATTCACTGGACCCTAGAAAACCCATTTTTACCTAGTGCACCTTTGCCTTACAGTGATTTGGTGTATGAAGGTGAATGGTAACCTTTATCAGTCACCAATCCGTAGAGTTTTTACATTTTAAATTTTATTGCATTAACTACTCTTGCAGGCCACAAAAGCATCTGATGATTTGCTACAGTTAGCTGGCAACCCATTTGCAGACATGTTAACAGCTCCTGCGTCAAATGCAGCACCACCCCCGGCGGCTCCTACTCAGCCATACACCAATGGTAGGATTAACAATTTTCAGAATGTAAACTAGTAGTTCATTGGTATATCAATATAAAAAGCATGGGGGTGACAGTTTTATTTGTATATTAATGTGTGTGGTTTGTTATTGGGCGTGTCTTCCTCGAATTATCTGTTTCTCAATTGTTTGAATTTCCTTTATCTATTTTTTTAAAGTTATTTCTGATGTGTAATTCTCTGGTAAATAAATATGAAAGCATGATTGCTAATTTGAGTCATGTTTTATTTTATCTTTTATGTGTGCTTTCATTGTATGGTGTATATTTTGGGATGTATCCGTCTTGGATAAGCCAACTTCAACCACCATTTGAATTTTTTATGCATAATAATACTTTCGTCTAGTGTTTGTGTCGTTGTGATCCATGTAAGGATGTGTTATGTCAGTTTTATAGATTATATATTATTTAACCTACTTCTTTGTCTGTCTTTGTGTATGTTTTTAGTAGGGAGAACTTTTAAAACATTGGGAAGGTTTTATATAGATAGTTTGTGATAGCCTTGCTTTTCTTAACCTGATAAGTATTTTAGGTTGTAACAATGCTGTGATGTTGTACAGTATTTTTGCACGAATAATATATGAAATTATATTACTTTATTATATGATATATATAATTTTTTTCGTATTAGAATATATATTTTGTGTAATTCTTAATTTTGAGACTAGGAAATTAAAGTTCTAGTTATGTGATATATATATATATATATATATTATATATATATATATATATATATATATATATATATATATATATATATATATATATATATATATATATATATATATATATATATATATATATACGCGTGTGTTTGTGTCCAGTGGATAAATTATATCACATAATCTTTGTAGAAATGGAAAATTGATGAATATGGAACTGAGATTTGGTTCAGTATATCGGGAAAGGGAGAGAGCTATATATATTTTTCTTGTTCAACCTCAGCAGAAGTAGGTAAGTAGTGTATGTTTTAAATGATTCTAAAAGGTCATCTCTGCAAACTTTTTATGTCAAGGTAAGTTGTCTTATGTAAATGGCAAGAATGTACCTGTAGAGTAAGTAGACGTGAAATTTTTTTTTTAGTGTATGACAGGTGTTTATTGTTTACCATGAATGTTTTTGCTTGATGAATTTACCATTTAAGGGTAATTATTTACTCTAATTGAATATTTTGAGTCAGTTACTTTCATAATTTACTTAATTATTATTATACATACACACACACATATATATATATATATATATATATATATATATATATATATATATATATATATATATATATATATATATATATATATATATATATATATATATATATATATATATATATATATATATATATATATATAATATATATATATATATATATATATATATATATATATATATATATATATATATATATATATATATATATATATATATATATATATATATATATATATATATATATATATATATATATATATATATATATATATATATATATATATACAGGGGGTCCCTATATAACGTCAGGGTTCCATTCCTGACATCTGACTTCATGTGGATTTCAAGGTAAGTCTGAATTTACTTAGGTTCGAACCTAGGTCCCCCAACCTATGTAAACAATAAACTCATAAACATAGAAAAAAATTTGTTCTTAATGATTCTTAAAATATTACTAAAACTAATCTTAATACTAATCCTAACATTTAAAATTAATATTATGATATACAGGTACTGTATAATAAAACAACACTTATATACATAAACATATCTGTATTGTATTACACTACAATATTACTGTATAGTACAAAACTGTAAGTATGCTGTACTGTGGTTTGCTTGCATTGGGAGGGAGAGACAGACTTATTAGGAGGAACTTGGAGAGGCAGCTGCTTAGAAGACATGGGCAGGTGAGTCTGGAGAGACAAAAGAACATTCAATACATAATTTATAGAAAAAAATTGTATTGCACATACTGTACTATAAGTTTTCATTGTAAGATTATAAAACACTGTTGTAAACATAAAAAATATTACACTACAACAAAATAAGTTCTCATTGTAAAATTATAAAATCCGCTCATAAACATAAAAATATTACATTACAACAAAATAAGTTCTCATTGTAAAATTATAAAATGCGCTTATGAACATAAAAATATTACAGTACAACAAAACTGTAGATACTGTATTGCTTACTTTTACTTTACTCGTGGTGTGCTTGCATAGGGAGGGAGAGACTTGGTCACGGACGCTATC
Source organism: Halocaridina rubra (assembly GCA_037179515.1). Taxonomy (NCBI): domain Eukaryota; kingdom Metazoa; phylum Arthropoda; class Malacostraca; order Decapoda; family Atyidae; genus Halocaridina; species Halocaridina rubra. The sequence goes on from JAXCGZ010001117.1 coordinate 25,537, forward strand.
TTTGTCTTTGACGATTGTGGCCATGGTCATACGAGCTAATCCGAGATTGCGGCCAATATTCGTAGAAGATTCTCCCTTTTCAGCACGGTATGCCACTTCAATTTTAATTTCCATAGTGATGGCTTTTCTTTTCTTAGTGGCAATGCCATTAGAACTATCACTAACGAGCGAACACAAGAATAGTGCTGACAAAAGCACTAATCACAGTATGGCGGGCGGGAATAAACTGAGCGGTGGTCCTTCTCCTGCATCTAATGCCGCATGATATCGTATTTTTACACTATGCTTACCAAACTATTTTGAATGAAACCGTATTTACTGCTATATGTTTAGTATTTTTCTTGTTAAATTCAGTATAATTTTTCAATATAACTAACTATATAAAAAATTAAATAAAGCCATTAACTTGATGAAAACGAATGCAGCTGTGCTGCTAGCTGTGCATTCGAGTGGAAATAAAATTGTAATTATAGCTATGTACAGTATTTATATATATATATATATATATATATATATATATATATATAATATATATATATATATATATATATATATATATATATATATATATATATATATATATATATATATATATATATATATATATATATATATATATATAATATATATATATATATATATATATATATATATATATATATAGTAACCCCTCGTTTATCACGGGGGTTCGGTTCCGGTACCAACCGCGAAGTAGGAACACCTTAAAAAAAAGAAAAAGAAAATAGTTATTATGACACCAGGGCCAAAAAATTATAATATAAAACAGCCTTTATCAGGCTGTAAATAGAAACAGAGATGGAGAGTGTAATGCCTCTCAGATGTGAAGGGATTATAAAAGGTGTGTAATGAATATCCAGTTCTCCGCTGGGTTTTAATATACCTTTGTAGTACTTTCATGATGTCTATTCCAAAAATTCTCCTTAGATATTAATATTATTATTATCATTTTTATTATTATTATTATTATTATTATTATTATTATTATTGGCAACAATAATTTTCCTGTGATGATGATTGTGGAGATTATTATTATTATTATTATTATTATTATTATTATTATTACGAATTTGTAGTTAAACCATATTTTTCAATAAATAATGTCGTTTTGGTTGAATGAACAAGAGTATATTAAAGATTATCTCTCTCTCTCTCTCT
>JAXCGZ010001118.1:5000-15000 GCA_037179515.1 Halocaridina rubra
CAACTCTTTCAACAGTCGAGTAATATAGCAATATACAGCAGTGACTTTTACCGCCATGACAAAACTACGTCACAGGAAATAATATACATACACTTATATCACTTTGAATGCTTCTGATCTCATACTTTATGATTTAGCAGCATCGGTTCAGGAGAGGAAGAGGATGTGTGGATCAGGTACTTGTGGTAAGAAGGTGTGCAAGACGATCTTACACAAAGGTAGGTACACTTTTTGGGCTTTTATGGACTTTGATAAAGAGTGTGACAGTTATGATAGAGAGGCGTTGTGGAATATGTTGCGACTAGGGCATAAGTGGAAGTTTTCTGAATGTGGTCAAGAGTTTTTAGATGAATAGTAGAACATGCATAGTGTGAGATTCGGGAATGGTATTGGTGATTGGTTTGAGGTGAATGTAGGGTTACATCATGGTTGTGTTATGTCGCCATGGTTGCTTAATGTGCATATGGATGGAGTGGTAAGGGTAGTAAATGAAAGAGTATTAAACAGGCTTGAAATTAGTGGGTGGTATGTAAGGTTGTGGAAACTGATTTAATTGCTATTGGTTGATGACACAACATTGTTGGCTAATACTGAATCATATGGTGATTGAGTTTGTAAATGTGTGAAAGAAGGAATTAGCTGGTGAATATTGGCAAAAGTAACACTATGAGATATACGAGAAGTGTTCATTTTAGCAGATTGTTTGTAGTAGTGAATGAGGAGTTGCTTGAAGAAACTGAGAGTTTTAAGTATTTGGGGTCGCCTGTATCAAGGAGTAGACGAGTGGATGTAGAGATAAGTAACAGAGCAAGGAAGCAAGTAAATGTCTAAGTGGGTTGAAAAGTGTAATAAGAAATAGATATTTGGGAATGAATGCAAAGAGATGGATATTTGAAGGTGTGATTGTGCCGACAGTATTGTATGGAGTAGAGACTTGGAATTCAATAGAGGATGAAAACAACAAGTTGAATACAATGCGATAAGACGTTTGAGAAGTATGACTGGTGTATCTTGACTAGACAGAGTAAGAAATGAGGAGATCATGCAAAGAACGGGAGTTGAAAGAAAACTGTCGGATAGGTTAGATCAGAGAGTATTGAAATCGCTTGGACCCATGGAAAGGATGAAAGATGAAAGAATAACCAAGAGAGTGTGGAGTGCAGAAGTGGTTGGAGTTAGGTCAACAAGGAGACCTAGAATAAGACGGATGGATGGTATGAAAAGGGAATTTAATGCTCGTGGTATGTCAGTGGAGCAGGGAAGAGGGTGTGCATGGGATAGGAATGAGTGGAGAAAGATTGTATATAGATGACAAGGGTCAAAGGGATTTCTCGTACCTGCTAGCTTAGTGAACTCTGATGGATGGGTGTGTGGGGAGTTGCCATGTGATGAAGCGGTGTGGGTAAATCAGCTACGGCTGTCGAGCCTCAGAGTAGAATATTTTCACCTGCTTACCTTGTGGTTGACAAAAGATGGGTGGAAGGGAGGAAACATTGCAACTCTTTATCCCCAAAGAGCTAAGAGGAGTAAATGAGGTATGCGTGGATTGTGGTGAATGCATGTTTCTTGGCTCTGCCACCCCAATTGCAAGGGGAAATGGGGCTATGAATATGTATTTATATATTGGTAAATTAAGTTTTAAATATTTACTATTAGAACGCATACCTGTGAGTGAAAAAAAAACACATTAGGTGAATTAAAGATTATGCATTTTCTTTGCAATCATATGAGGATGATTTGCAGGAGGTTATGTATACAATATGGGTGGTCTTTAAAGCATAAATGGCTTTGCTAAAATTCAAAACTTTATTCCTTAATGCTTTCCAGCACACTTCTCTATAGGTTTGTTTTCCTTCTTGTCTGAGAGAAATCTAGGAATATCCAGTAACGCAGGCCCTTTGAAATCACTGAAGGGGAAGAGGGATCTCGATTGAATTCTCTTGTGAGAGGCTGAGGGTTCACAATGGAGAGAAGGGAAAATGTAGAAGAAAATGTGGATCCACATTTATGATAGGAGTATTGTGAATATAGCCATTTAATCTGCTATCTCTCGACTTTTTCACTATTTTTCAAATAATTTTAACAGCTTATGGGAATGAAAAACTGTTAGTCACGATATTTATTGAAATCAGTTTTATTACTTTGATGAAAGAGATAATTTTTAGCTATAAAACCTCCATTGTTATGATGAATTAAACTTGTCCTTGTTGCCAAAGAATTCTTTATTATTGAATAGTAACTTCATCCATTTAACGAAGAGTATATATGAACGGTCAGTCTTTAAAGTTTTTATATTGTACTTTTACTTTAAGAACAGAAATCATTCCGTAATGAGTCGTGGCACCTGTTAATATGTGGCTACAAAGAATATTCTTGCTGTTTAATGTATCACAATTAGTCCCCATTTGAAAGGGGTGGGACACAGAGATGGAGCTATAAGGAGGATTAAGGCTGGTTGCCCTACCTGAGACCCGGCCGGCGGAATCTAACCATAACCTCCGAGAGAGATGGCCTGGTGCATTCGGTGGGAAAATGCAGTGAAGTCACACCATCTGGATCATTCTTCATGCTGGGTTCAGCCGCGTTGCGCTCACCCGAGTCACCCTTGTCAGTTATATGTCCACCAGCAGATTAGTGCGTTGCACCTCGACCTCCGAGAATTTGACCCTGTGTTATTCTCGTTTGAAATTATGGAAGTTTCGTCTACATACCCATTGGTGTTCATTTAAGTAAGTTAACGTTTTCAAAATCCCTTATTATAACCAGCAATATAATCTAATTTTGATTTAATTCGCATCGGAGCTGGCTTAGGCATATAAGTTTTTCTTTTTTCATTTAATAATATGAGTTCCCCAGCCATATTATTAAAGCAAGCTACGTAGCCCAATCTAAATTGTTTTTAATTCGGATAAGTGCTGACTAAGTAATATCTTACTAATAAAATACTTTTACATCAGCATTTTAATTAGAATCCTACCCATATCCATGAAATCCTGGCTTTTCAATTATAATTTCACGTTATCTGATGCTATAACATTAAGAATTAGGCTATCATGTGTATGAATCTGTATCAGAGCTGACAAAATTATAAGTTCATTCATATAATCCCTACAGTGCACAATAACTTGTTTGCAATCCCATACACAACATGTTAATAATTTTGTTTCATAGATTTTTAGTCAGAAGTCAATTTAGTTTATTATGAAATTTATTGTTAGGAATTAGCATACCTTTCAATTCATATCAAAGCAATCAGACTTAAAATGTTGGATCTAATATTTTTTTACAATTTACTGAAATATATGTTTAAAGTTTCACACACATAGGCTGTAAGTAATGTTTTTAAATAATTTTAATTTAGTAATATTTAGTATTAAGAAATATCTATTTGTAATATTTAAATGGTATCAGTACATGTAAAATCAAAATGTACATTCAAATAATTCCGAAGAATGTACAGTAATACACATGATATATAATCTCACCTGATCATATATATATATATATATATATATATATATATAATATATATATATATATATATATATATATATATATATATATATATATATATATATATATATATATATATATATATATATATATAGTATATATATATATATATATATATATAATATATATATATATATATATATATATATATATATATATATATATATATATATATATATATATATATATATATATATATATATATATATATATATATATATATATATATATATATATATATATATATATATATATATATATATATATATATAATATATATTATATATATATATATATATATATATATATATATATATATATATATATATATATATATATATATATATATATATATATATATATATATATATATATGCTTGTGTGTGTGTGTGTGTGTGTGTGTGTGTGTGCATAAACCCATACATACTCTTACACATGCATACAATCACACATAGGCATATATATACATATATACAAATGTGTCCATATGTACATGCATGCACTGCAATGCATATAAATATAAATGCTTCCAAAGAAGCTAACATATTCACACACAAAAAAAAACACACACAAGAAGACATATACACAACAACAAATGAAGACAAAAGAAAAAAAAATCATATTATAGCAAAAGCAAACCTATTCGCATATAGACAACATTACATCAAGTAGAAGCACAAAAGAAAACTACACACATGAAGGCACAGACACAACAACAAGAGGAACAAAGGAGTATTTAATTAATTTCGTCAATTCTACGCCAAAGGGAATGACTTAGATCAAGATTTGTCCTACTTTTCCTATTCAGACATCAACGTATAGGTTACTCTGCTCATGGAAATTTATATATGGTTTGCCTTCATGGAAATATAGATACAAAATTTTTATATAGGCCATTATTAGACAATTGTTGCCCTCATGAACTCTAGACTAATGGTGGTAGGCCTATAGACTTCGAATGTTACATTCCGGTCGTCTTAGTCGGATTTTCACAGGCATTAAAAGATTTAGGTATTGTTGGCAGATTTCTTTGTTGTTATTAGTACAGTACAGAAAATTACAGTGTAAAATTTTTTGCGTATTACATAAAGAACAAAATTAACTCATTATAATACATCTCAGGCAAGTGTTAGTGTAAAATTCAAAGACCAAAACCTGTTGGAGAATATCATTGTATAGTTAATTCCTTTATTGTATGTCGAAGACAACACCAAAATCTTTTTATCAATGGCATTTTGCAGCAGTTTTTAAAAGCCTAAAGAGAACTTGTACGAAGTAATGCAATTAGATAACAAAGCAGAAAAAAAGGCAAAATTATATCATACAAGAAGTTCCCGATCTTTAACAATGTCAGGCCTACAGTGTTCATGAAAAACTCATCTCTTCTTTAAGCCTCAATTGCATACTAATGGATTTTTAAAAGCTTTAGATAATCTGAAATTCTTAGTTATTACTATTTTTTTAGAATATGAGGTTGATATCAACCTTCAATATTAATATAGGAAATGTCAAAATTACTAAACTATTAAACTCAAGAGCGAAGGATTGTTTTCAAGGGTATGTTCACAAACAAGTAGATTAATTTGCAAGAGTAAGTGTGCATAGAGTAAATTTTTCTGCAACATTGCTTTTTGATAAGAATTTATTTGTTTGTATTTCTGGCTGCAGTTTGACTATAAGGGAATTAAATCTCTTTGGGCCAATACACTCTTTAGTGGTGATATAAAAATAAAAACTAATAGAAAAATGCCGTTCAAAGTTTGTACGCTTCTAACATTCGAAGATATATTTGAGTGCTTCCACCATTTTAACAATCTATGCTAATATATACCTTTTTGTTATCAGCAGTAACGAAATATATCTAATCGATCAACCTGACACTTTTCTGTAATAATAAAGCAATGATTTAGTCATTAGAGGAAATTGTAATTGTAACTGACAATCTTTTGAGAGAATAATTAATTTTGCGGCAGTTTTTCATTTAAATATATATAATCTTAAAATCCTTTTGGGGGATATTATAAAGTGTTCCATTTTCCATAAAGAAGACTAAGTTTTTTGTGACACTAAAATTGTTACATGTTATTGCCCATAACAGTGTGTGTTCAGACTTTATAAAGCTTCTAAATGGAATAGTAAAGCAAACTGAAATTATATATCACACTTTTTCATGTTATTTCCTATAGCAACTAACGACGCAAATTTAAAACACCCAAGAAAAGATCAACGTGTTTGAATTCTCTTTACCTGGATTAAAAGTTCCGCAAAACGATTTGACATGTTAAGTAATTTTCTTCCTGTTGTTGTCTCCTAACAACAAGAAATTTAATTTAAAACATACAGGAAAAATAAACCTTGTTTAAACTGCGTTGCCTGCTGGCTAGTACAGTGGTAACGCGCTGGCTTCACATCACGAGGTCGAAAGATCGGTTCCCGTCCAAGACCGAGAGTTAAGCTGTTTACTGGCAGGAACTGCTGTGGTTGGACATCACAGTGGGGGGTTGGGGCTTGACCTGGCTGACGAATACCCATTGTATTGAAATGGAAATAAGTTTGTTTGTTTGTTTGTTTTGTTTGTTTTCAAATGCAAAATATTCCAGGTGTCTCATAGCTGAATATTCAACTCCACGCAACAGAGATCAAAGTGAAGGATTTATGAGAGAGAGAGAGAGAGGAGAGAGAGAGAGAGAGAGAGAGAGAGAGAGAGAGAGAGAGAGAGAGAGAGAGAGAGAGAGAGAGAGAGAGAGAGAGAGAGAGAGAGAGAGAGAGAGAGAGAGAGAGAGAGAGAGAGAGAGAGAGAGTCACATGAACTTCCTGGAGAATATATTATGAATTTTTTTATTAGTGTACAGTGTTAAATTCAGGACATTGCATCTTGCAACGCGTACAAGAGAGCTTAGAATAGAGGTATCATTACTGTATGATGAGGTAATTTGGAATATTAGGGGTAAATTGGAACAATGGTATAATTATGTGTAATTTATTAATTAGAGCATTCTAAATCCTTTAAAGTATTAATTGTAGTTCCTGTTGAGGTAACGGTACAAAATTTCCAAAAATCTGAAAAATTTCAAAAATTGAAACATTTTAAATCTCCCTCCTCAGGCTACCCTTTAAATAATGGCCTTTAAACCCAGCATCTGGAAGTAGAAAATACTTCAATTCTCCTACAATACTTGTTATACAGCTTCAGACCTGAAACTTCGAAGCTAGAATCCTTATCATATAGGGTAAGCTTGCAGACATGTTATATGGATCTGAGTTGAACGAAATTTGTTATAAGTGTAACACAACAGACTGGGTTAATCTGGGACAAGGTGATGTAAAAACATTTTAGTTTATAATTTTTGGTATGTTCTGAACATGAATTCAAGAATCACATAAATGTTATGCTTCGTTCATTATTATTTGAATTCTACAAACATAGAACTATCTTTCCAGGCCAAAGATGCCAAGGAAATACACACCTGTACAAGGAGCCAACCACCTGAGGTACTCCGCTGAAGCCTGCAACGCAACTTTAGAAGCTATTATGAAGGGAATGTCACTCAGAGAAGGTGCCAGAAAGTACCATATGCCTAAGTTGACACTGCTAAATATCACAAAAGGGTACACACGCAATCCAGGCACAGTAGGTAGACAAACAGCTTTGTTTCCCAGTGAGGAATTAGTAATTTCTCAGAACGTGGTTTCTCTGGTCGATTTTGGCTATGCAATTGACACAGATGAACTTCGTTTCTCTGTTCAAAACTATATGACTTCAAATGGAAGGGCTGGTCCCCAATTCATTGATCGGAAACCAGGCAGAGATTGGGCCATTGGCTTTTTAGAGAGACACAAGGACTTTCTGAGAAACAGAATGTGCCATTACGTGAGTCATAAAAGAGTAAGTGTTTCAGAACTGACTGTAAAGATTTTCTTTGATAATCTTAAGGTGTCACTTGCTGGTGTTTCACGTAGGAATATTATCAACTTTGTTGAAGCATATCTTAGTGATGACCCTAAAGGGAAGAAGATGAATACATCAAAATCGAGCGTATTTCTCATGTTTGCATATACTGCAAGTAATTTAATACTCTCTCCTTATGTTGTATATAAAGCACAACACATAATGAACACATGGATTCTAGGCAGACCAGTTGAAACATGCTACAATAGAACAACCTCAGGATGGTTTGATAGCTACTGCTTTATTGATTGGATGAAGAGAATTGTCATTCCATATGTCAAGAGTCTGCCAGAGGATGAATATAAGGTCATTATAGGTTTCAATCTTGCTTCTCGCATGTCACTTAAAGCTTTAAATTTGTGTGCAAAGCACAAGATCCAGTATGTCTTCCTACCAATTAACAGTTCTGAACTTCTGCAACTCCTGTACATTGGGGTATATGGACCAATGAAGAGGAAGTGGTACAAAGTTCTTACAGTGTGGAAGCTGGGTCTGGAGAAAAAGTTTACCATTCTACCCAAGCAACATTTCCTTCACTTGTTAAACTCTTTACTGGACCAGTTGGCAGATGTGACAGATCTTGTAAAATGTGCATTTAGAGGATCAGGGATATTTCCAATGGATCCAGACAAAATCATAAGAAAAGTTGACCACGAAGAGGCATCACTTTTACACTCAAGAGAACATGTTTCTGACCTGGTATTGAAGAGACTTTAAACAGCTACAAGAACAGACCTCCAGTTTCCAGCACAAAGAAGAGGAAAATGATTAAACATAGAGTCAGGAAGAAGTGTTATGCCAGAGGAACTAACTCCAAGCACCAGTGAATGCACTATACCCGTAGTGAATCCCTCTAAAAGAAGAAAGCGAGGAGAAGCATCATCATCTTAAGAGGCATTATCATCTTCAAGAGGCATCATCATCTTCAGAGGAAGATGCTGATGATCCTAGTGTCTTTACATCCTCCGAAGATGATGTTCCTATTTCTGACTCCAATACCGGTATTCCAGAAGTTTCTACATCTATCGATACCAGCAGTGTGAAGGCAGAAGACTGTGAACTGAAATCAGTGCTGCATAATGAATTAAAGGATCCGTTATCATTTGATATGGGAGACTTTTTTGTAGTTCGCTTTGATGATCTTGTGCAAAACATCCGCATTATTACGTTGGCAAAATTGATCACTTTAATGAGGAAAAGAAATTTTTCACGAGAAGAGTAACTGAGAAAAACTAATTTACAAAAGTCAATGCAAGTCTTTGTAGCCTTCATATATACAGAAATTAGAGATGAATATGAAAAGGTTGTGATGACTTTATGTTTAAATTAAAGAAACCAATTATTAGCAAAGGTGTTCTTTCATTAAAAAACTACTTAGGCTATTTTCTGATTCATTCATGTGTTTCTGGTATAAACTTTTTTTTCTAAAACTGTGATGTATAGTTATTTTCTCGATAAAATATAAGCTAGAGCTTATATCTGTTTTCACAAATGTAATGTACTTGTTTGGTTATTGTTGGTCACGAATGAGGTTGGGAGCTGAATTAAATGCGAAAACTATACCACGAGTGAGGTTGGAGAAACTGTAATATGTACATAGTGGCCTTCAGATAGAATGCGGTCATTGATAGTATAGCAGATATAAGCTATAAGGTCTGTTTCCTTTTAACCTTCTGTGGTGTAGTTGGTTGCACCTTGGCTTGGTATTATAAGTCCTAGGTTCAAGTCACGGTCAGGGTAAAAATTGCTCATGTTTTCACATATGTAATGTGCTAGTTGGTTATTGTTGGTCCCGAAAGAAATTGGGAGTTGTATTAATTGCGAAAACGAAACCGCGAGTGAGGTTGGGGGAAAATGCTAATATGAACATAGTGGCATTCAGATAGAATGCGTTCATTCCTAGTATAGCAGATATAAGCAATAATATCTGTTTCCTTTTAACCTTCTGTGGTGTAGTTGGTAGCCCCTTGGTCTAGTAATTATAAACCTAGGATCAAGTCCCAGTCAGGATAAAAATGATTCATGTTTTCACATATGTAATGTGCATATATGGTTTTAGGCATATATATATATATATATATATATATATATATATATATATATATATATATATATATATATATATATATATATATATATATATATATATATATATATATATATATATATATATATATATATATATATATATATATATATATATATATATATATATATATATATATATATATATATATATATATATATATATATATATATATATATATATATATATATATATATATATATATATATATATATATATATATATATATATATATATATATATATATATATATATATATATATATATATATATATATATATATATATATATATATATATATATATATATATATATATATATATATATATATATATATATATATATATATATATATATATATATATATATATATATATATATATATATATATATATATATATATATATATATATATATATATATATATATATATATATATATATATATATATA
>JAXCGZ010001118.1:22500-26676 GCA_037179515.1 Halocaridina rubra
GTTAAAAAATTATATTTGCAGTCCCTTTTTTTGAGGAATATGTCTCTTTTTGAGTATGGATATTTTTTTTGGACTCTTCTTCTTATCCTGGAATTATAATTACTTTTCTAAATGATGTCTAGACTGGAGATTAGTCTTTTAGTTCTTCTGAAGAGGTCCATCTCAAGCTTTGTTTTATTTTATTGTAAAAATCCTTCTTTTAAATCCGGAAGTAATAATTATTCTTTTGGATGATGGTTTTCTCATCGTTCCTTCACCCTTTACTACCATATTACGGCTGCTATCAAAGCTCTATATAGTGCTACTTCTTCTTCTTCTTCTTCTTCTTCTTCTTCTTCTTCTTCTTCTTCTTCTTCTTCTTCTTCTTCTTCTTCTTCTTATTTTTTCTTCTTCTTCTTATTATTATTATTATTATTATTATTATTATTATTATTATTATTATTATTATTATTATTATTATTATTATTATTATTATTATTATTATTATTATTATTATTATTATTATTATTATTATCATCATCATCATCATCATCATCATCATCATCATCATCATCATCATCATCATCATCATCATCATCATCATCATCATTATTATTATTATTATTATTAGTATTATTATTATTATTATTATTATTATTATTATTATTATTATTATTATTATTATTATTTTCTAATGTTCACAAAATTTATGTAGCAAAGAGTTAGAATGATCGCTTCAGCGATAAAAAATGTGACAAGTTTGACTTTCTTTTATTTTATATATTTTTTATAATTTACTGTTTTTCCACATGTTTTAGTTGGTCACTTTTTCCAACTAATATCTTGCTTGGGTTTGGGCTTGATGTTTTGCGATCGGATACCCCTCATTACAGCAACCATCTCCATTAGTCCAGGCCTGGGACCAGCATTGAATTAATCTGGCTTACTCCTTCATTAGTTGGATTCCTCTTGCATTTTACGTTGGATACAAATATAAATCCTGTAAATTTATTCTCTGCGGACGTGTCATATTCCCACATTTTTCCTGATAAGAACCAGAAAAATCTTTTTGGAAAGAATGATGTGTCTTGGAAGCAGTTTCGCCAAGTAATTATATCTGGGGCAAGTTCCTGCGTTAATTTACTCCTTATCCACTTTGGATAGCTTATTATACTAATCGGATCTTTTTCCAAGATGCTACGTTGCTTCAGTTGTATATGTGATCAGAAGGATAATGCTAGAATTTCATGAAAATATTGCTTTCAATAATTGCTGGAGGATATCAAGAAAGTGAAAAATTGTGTTCTTGTCCTTAATAATATGTATATTATGTGAAATTTCGGTTTCTTAATATCTGCCAATAATTGTTAAGAAACTACATGTTGGTATTTGGTACAAATTTTGGTATATCTCCTCTCAGCTTCTTTTTAGACAAAAACTTTCTTTCTTTCTCCATTGACAGCTATTTCCCATGGTGGTATGTTTCTATTCTTAACTGACCTCATGGAGTCTATAGTATAGAGTTGGTTTGGTTTACATTTGTAATTTAAATCTGCGTACCATCCTTGATACCAGTCCACTCCTTATAATCTGGCTTGAGACCGGCACTGAGCTGAGCTGACTTACTTTCCAAGTGACTTGATTTTTGAGCAAAACATTTTTTCTTTATTCAGAGAAAAGCACATTCGATTTTCCATTGCCTTTCATACCATGCGTCGAAGAATCCCCCAAACCTATGCCTTGTTCTGCATCATCCAATCAAGGCTAAATCCCTCTTCGCTTATTTAAGTAAATTGTTATGTATTTTCTCAAAGAATTGAGATGGCCACTTTCGATAATGACATATAATCAGTTTCAATAGCAATTTTGCATCCATGCACAGAATTGCATGGGCAACCATTATATGTCCATCATGAAAAATAATGGATTGCCTAATGAGAGTCAGTGCTGATCTAGCCGCGGTTCCATGATTTCCAAGGAAAATGTGAAGTGGGATTTAGGGAGTAAAATAAAACTCTCCGAGTTGCATCGACAAATATGCAATTTTCTCTGAGTCACGAAATTCTTCGTTGGTGACACAAGCAGTCTTAGGATGTATATATGTAATTAATGACCATCTTGTGTGACTTTGCAATTCCATCTCTCTCTCTCTCTCTCTCTCTCTCTCTCTCTCTCTCTCTCTCTCTCTCTCTCTCTCTCTCTCTCTCTCTCTTTCTCTATAATAAACATTATTATAGAATACGATTCCTTGAAGCCAACTTTTCAGTTATCTCTTATTGCTGTAATTTTTTGTACCGTAATGATATCGTCGAAAGTGACCAATGCTTGTGCAGAAATGCGCTGCACAACTATTCTTATGAGTTACTGACAGTCATTCGAGAAAGTTCGTTACCTGATGACTATCTTCTTTTCTGAATTTAGAAAGATTTACCTTTATACACCAAAGACATTTCATTATTTTCAAAAATGTATATGTAAACTTCGAATAGGTAACAGCACCTAAAGATCAACTGTTCGAGTGGTATTCCGTATGCAAGAAAAGAGTAAATGGGAGAAAGAGAGAGAGAGAGAGAGAGAGAGAGAGAGAGAGAGAGAGAGAGAGAGAGAGAGAGAGAGAGAGAGAGAGAGAGAGAGAGAGAGAGAGAGAGAGAGAGAGAGAGAGAGAGATATTCCCACCTTTTAACCATCTGGCGTTTCCATTCGCTTGAGGCCCAAATAAAATCATTCACTGGCATATGGTGTTCTCTGCCCATCTGCCAATGAGAGAGAGAGAATGGCTAGGCTGAATAATAATGACCTTCGACGCTCCATCTAGCGATTATTTAATATATTTTGCTCTAAACAAAGCTCCAAGTAAAGGCTTTTTAAATTTTATCATTATGATTATTATTTTCAGTCTCTTCCCTAGTTTCTCAGGTTTAGCATTTTCCTTATTCGAGTGGTTCTTCACCATTTTTGGCAGTTTTTTCCATGTTCATTTTTGGGGATGAAATTTCTCATTAGCCTCTTGGTGTCAAATGCCAGGTGTTTGTTCATCCTCTTATGACCGAGTGCCTCTCATAACACCAACCCATTTCCTTTATCTGTGCTTGGAACCGGTGCTGAGTTGGTCTGCCTTAATCTCCCAGTGGCTAGATTGAATCATGACAATTCAAACTACTATTATAACGTGAATGAATAAGAAGTACTTATAGTATCAATGTCAACACAGCACACAGCAAATATTTAACTAATAAAATATACTTGACATTGTATTGAGCATGGTCTTTTTAATAGAAACAATCTAAATATGCTTATTTCTTCATTTAAAAAGAAACTCAAACAGCATTTATTTACTAGGCAAAATCAAGCAGCTGTTGATTAATAATTAATATAGTTGTGACAGAGTGTTTCGCTCAAAGTCAACAGAGGCTGTTAGATGCCTTATTAAATAAATTAGTAACATAACTGTTATTTTCTAACTAAAAAAATAATTCCCTTTAACATAACTGTTATTTTCTAACTAAAAAAATTAATTCCCACTTCTTGACTTTCGCAGATTATGATTATTTGCAATTTGTATTTTAGCTTATAGCTAATTCTAAATATACCTTATTTACTCTTCTTGTACGTGTAGAAGTATAGCCCCGATATAAAGGCTGCTCCTATTTTTCTGTCTGCTACAAGCCAAGAAAATTAAGAGAGATTAAAACCAGTAACCTAACTTTTCATTATTATTCTCGTTTTATTTTATTTGCTTCCACTTGTTGCACCTAAAAATACTGTCTCTCCCTTGCATCTCTGCTATAATTGCCTGCCAGGGACCACCACTAAAATAGTCCTTAAAATGATATCAGAGCCAATTACTGCTCTAGAAATGTATCCTACAGATGAACTCACCAGGAGGAACAAGGAGACGCTCTCTTTTGGCGCCGAGACTGCCCAGAGGCAACATCTCGCCTGGGTAGTCTAAGTTTATTTCAAATCTTAATTACGTGGCATCTTCACAGGAATTCATCTAGCACAACAAGGTGAGGGATAGTGTATGGTAAAGCTCGTGGGTCAAGCAAATTGGTTTATTTTCGAGAATTAGTTACATTCGTTACTGGATAAATCTTATGGATTTATATTCTCAGATTCCATTCCCATACACACGAAATTTTGTAGATTACCAAACTGGAATCTCACATGCCAAAGTTAATTCCTTAACCTGTAAAT
>JAXCGZ010001119.1:0-2500 GCA_037179515.1 Halocaridina rubra
CCACTATGTTCATATTACAGATTCCCCAACCTCACTCGTGGCTTCATTTTAGCATTTAATTCAATTCCCAATCTCATTCGGGCATGAAATATCAGATAAGCACATTACATATGTGAAAACATGAATTTTTTTTTTTTTTTTACCCCGACCGGGACTCGAACCTAGGACTTATAATTACTAAGTCAAGGCGCTAGCAACTACACACCACAGAAGGTATAAAAGGAATCCAACCTTATAGCTTATATCTGCTATACTTAGGGATGAACGCATTGTATCTAAATGCCACTATGTTCATATTACAGATTCCCCAACCTCACTCGTGGCTTCATTTTAGCATTTGATTCAATTCCCAATCTCATTCGGGTCATACAATAACCAAGCAAGCACATTACATATGTGAAAACATGAATCATTTTTTTTTTACCCCGACCGGGACTCGAACCTAGGACTTATAATTACTAAGTCAAGGCGCTACTAACTACACACCACAGAAGGTATAAAAGGAATCCAACCTTATAGCTTATATCTGCTATACTTAGAGATGAACGCATTCTATCTGAATGCCACTATGTTCATATTACAGATTCCCCAACCTCACTCGTGGCTTCATTTTAGCATTTAATTCAATTCCCAGTCTCATTCGGGTCATACAATAACCAAGCAAGCACATTACATATGTGAAAACATGAATCATTTTTTTTTACCCCGACCGGGACTCGAACCTAGGACTTATAATTACTAAGTCAAGGCGCTACCAACTACACACCATAGAAGGTATAAAAGGAATCCAACCTTATAGCTCATATCTGCTATACTTAGGGATGAACGCATTCTGTCTGAATGCCACTATGTTCATATTACAGATTCCCCGTCACTCGTGGCTTCATTTTATTATTTAATTCAATTCCCTATCTCATTCGGGTCATACAATAACCAAGCAAGCACATTACATATGTGAAAACATGAATAATTTTTTTTTTTTACCCCGACCGGGACTCGAACCTAGGACTTATAATTACTAACTCAAGGCGCTACCAACTACACACCACAGAAGGTATAAAAGGAATCCAACCTTATAGCTTATATCTGCTATACTTAGGGATGAACGCATTCTATCTGAATGCCACTATGTTCATATTACAGATTCCCCAACCTCACTCGTGGCTTCATTTTAGCATTTAATTCAATTCCCAATCTCATTTGGGTCATACAATAACCAAGCAAGCACATTGCATATGTGAAAACATGAATAATTTTTTTTTTTTTTTACCCCGACCGGGACTCGAACCTAGGACTTATAATTACTAAGTCAAGGCGCTACCAACTACACACCACAGAGGGAATAAAAGGAATCCAACCTCTGGATTGGGAATTGAATTAAATGCTAAAATGAAGCCACGAGTGAGGTTGGGGAATCTGCAATATGAACATAGTGGCATTTAGATAGAATGCGTTCATCCCTAAGTATAGCAGATATAAGCTATAAGGTTGGTTTCCTTTTATACCTTCTATGGTGTGTAGTTGGTAGCTCCTTGACTTAGTAATTATAAGTCCTAGGTTCGAGTCCCGGTCGGGGTAAAAAAAAAATGATTCATGTTTTCACATATGTAATGTGCTTGCTTGGTTATTGTATGACCCGAATGAGATTGGGAATTGAATTAAATGCTAAAATGAAGCCCCGAGTGAGGTTGGGGAATCTGTAATATGAACATAGTGGCATTCAGATAGAATGTGTTCATCTCTAAGTATAGCAGATATAAGCTATAAGGTTGGATTCCTTTTATACCTTCTGTGGTGTGTAGTTGGTAGCGCCTTGACTTAGTAATTATAAGTCCTAGGTTCGAGTCCCGGTCGGGGTAAAAAAAAAATGATTCATGTTTTCACATATGTAATGTGCTTGCTTGGTTATTGTATGACCTGAATGAGATTGGGAATTGAATTAAATGCTAAAATGAAGCCACGAGTGAGGTTGGGGAATCTGTAATATGAACATAGTGGCATTCCGATAGAATGCGTTCATCCTTAAGTATAGCAGATATAAGCTATAAGGTTGGATTCCTTTTATACCTTCTGTGGTGTGTAGTTGGTAGCGCCTTGACTTAGTAATTATAAGTCCTAGGTTCGAGTCCCGGTCGGGGTAAAAAAAAAAATGATTCATGTTTTCACATATGTAATGTGCTTGCTTGGTTATTGTATGACCCGAATGAGATTGGGAATTGAATTAAATGCTAAAATGAAGCCACGAGTGAGGTTGGGGAATCTGTAATATGAACATAGTGGCATTCAGATAGAATGCGTTCATCCCTAAGTATAGCAGATATAAGCTATAAGGTTAGATTCCTTTTATACCTTCTGTGGTGTGTAGTTAGTAGCGCCTTGACTTAGTAATTATAAGTCCTAGGTTCGAGTCCCGGTCTGGGTAAAAGAAAAATAACGATTCATGTTTTCAAATATGTAATGTGCTTGCTTGGTTATTGTATGACCTGAATGAGATTGGGAA
>JAXCGZ010001119.1:5000-26635 GCA_037179515.1 Halocaridina rubra
ACCGGTATGAGCGTTTCGGAAAACGCAAAGGGTCACACCTACGTGAGCTAGCATATATTAAAATTTCCTGTAGTTTCATGATTTTATTGATAAAAAAACATATTTCTTAGCCTAAGAATAATAAAACAGTAAAAAATAGTAAAAAAACACAAATACTAACAGTATTGCACCATGTAAAATTCAATACCGGTATCAGCGTTTCGGAAAATGAAAAGGGTCGCAGTTACGTGAGCTAGTACATATTGAAACTTTCATTATGTTATTGATAAAACAAGTATTTCCTAGCCTAAGAATAAAAAAACCCAGTAAAAATTGTTTAAAAACATAAATTTAAACATATAATTCACAGTATTGCTCCATGTGAAATACTGTCCGATAGCGTGCAATGTATAAATACTAACAGTATTGCACCATGTAAAATACAATACTGGTATCAGCGTTTCGGAAAATGAAAAGGGTCGCAGTTACGTGAGCTAGTACATATTGAAACTTTCATTATGTTATTGATAAAACAAGTATTACCTAGCCTAAGAATAAAAAAAACCAGTAAATATTGTTTAAAAACATAAATTTAAACATATAATTCACAGTATTGCACCATGTGAAATACTGTCCAATAGCGTGCAATGTATTGGCGTCTTGGAAAACGCAAAGGCTCGCACCTACGTGAGATAGTTCATGGAATGCTATTAGATTAAAGGGTGGTAGATGATGACTCACATAATTGTTTTTCTGCATGTTCTGTATCATGGGGTCTAATTGGCATTTTGATTGAAGCTTGTTTCTCCCACCTTCTTCCATTGTCTCGCCTCACTCGTTCAGTTTAACTCACATGTGCACCGTTTGCGTTGTGTTTATTAATACGTTGTGCTTGTGATTTTTTTTACTCACACGTATTGCAATCTCTGCAATGCCTCCCAAGCATCCTTCATCTTCTAATGCATCTGGTAGTGAGCCTAAGTGGCAAAGGAAGATGTTAACCATAACAGATAAGGTGAAACTGTTAGATATGCTGAAAGAAGGAAAAAGGTTTGCGGATGTCGGACGCCATTTTGGCCTCAATGAATCTACTGCTCTCTACATCAAAAAGGACAAGGCAAATATCAGGAAAACAGCTACTTTTTCTTTCAATAAATCAGCGAAGAGGGTCGTAACATCCTGCAATAAGATAATAGAGCTGAAGGAATCTGCTTTGGCCCTGTGGATTGCTGATTGCAGAAAGAAGAACATCAGTATAGACAGCAATATCATACAAACAAAGGCGAAGAAGCTGTACGAGGCATTCGCTGCAAACGAACCTGACGACGACAGTGACGACTGTGGAGAGGCGGAGGAGAGAGAAGAAGATATCGACGACCTACAACCAGGACCCTCCAGCGATTCTCCACCGAGGATACAATCGTTCATGGCAAGCAAGGGATGGTCCGCTAAATTTCAAAAACGCTATGGCCTAAAGAGCATTTCAGTTTATGGCGAAGCTGCCTATGCAGATACAGCTGCAGCAGAAGATTACGTGAACAACGACTTCAAGAAAATTATCGCCGAAGGAGAATATGCTCCTGAGTAAGTCTTCAACATGGATGAAACTGGGTTATTTTGGAAGAGAATGTCATCTCACACTTTTCTCTTCAAGGAAGAAGCTAAAGCGCACAAAGATTGCGTTACCCTCATCATGTGCGGAAATGCTGTGGGCTTCATGTTAAAACCCGGGCTTATCTACAAGTCAAAGAACCCTAGGGCTTTGAAGAATAAGAATAAGAATCTGCTGCCAGTGTATTGGATGCATAACCCTAAGGCCTGGATCACGAAAAGCCTCACATCGGACTGGTTTCACCAATGCTTTATCCCTCAGGCCAAAATTTATCTTGCGGAAAAAGGCTTTGAATTTAAAGTCCTTCTTTTGATAGATAATGCTGGTGGCCACGCAACTAATCCCGAATATGACGGTGTTCAAGTAGAGCTCCTGCCACCGAATACGACGTCACTGATTCACCTATGTATCAAGGCGTTATTCGTGCATTCAAGGCCCTCTACACACGAAATGCCCTTGCGAACCTGGTTGAAGCTATGGATGCGGACAAAGAATTCTCAATGAAGACGTACTGGTGTAATTACACGATTGCTACATGCCTTCAAAATATTCAGAATGCAATCAAAGAGATGAAGCCGGCCACAATTAATGCCAGCTGGAAGCGGTTGTGGCTTGAAGTCATCTACAACTACAAGGGATTTGCTCCTGACGAAGTCCATAACTCGGCAGTTGCGAAAGCTGTGAAATTGGCTGCATTGCTAGGAGGAGGAGGCTTTAAAGATATGACTCACGAAGATGTGAATGAACTGAATGACTGATGAAGACTTGGAAGAAATGACAAAATCAGCGAGTGAAGAAGAGGAAGAAGAAGAACTTGAGGAAACGTGCGAAGAAATTGAAGAACTTGGCCTTACACTCGAACGTTTGGCAGCTATGTGTGAACATGTGAAAGCAGTCCAACAACTCTCGCAGGTACATGACAATAATATGGTTAGTTTGGTGACCTTCTGCAATCTTCTCGACGATGCCATGATTCCTTCCAAGACCATCTTCCAACATAAGAAGAAACAGCGACAGCAACTCCCCATTACCATGTTCATCGCTCGCAAAAAGCAGCCATAAAGATGTTATTGGCTGCGGAATAACTTCCTATGGAGTCTACAATCGTTATTACCACCTCATTCACGGTAAGTTTACCTATCATGTTCATATAAACATACATTGCATGCTGTTATTTGTAAAGTAAAGGGTGGTTTTTCAACAGTGCAGCGAGGATTTATACAGTAAACGTAAATATAATTGTAAAATACCTATGTACATGAGTATGTCATGTCATTACCACCTCATTCACAGCAAGTTTACCTAAAACTTTCATATAAATTTACGCTTTCATGCTGTTATTTATGAAGTAAAGGGTGATTTGTTAACAGTACAGGGAGGGTTTATACAGCAAACGTAAAAATAAATATAAAATACCTATGAACATTTAGGGTGATCCTACTTCACGGAAATTCACCTATCGTGGTCGGTCCCGGAACCTAATCCACGCGATAAACGAGGGATCACTGTATATATATATATATATATATATATATATATATATATATATATATATATATATATATATATATATATATATATATATATATATATATATATATATATATGCAGCAATCCCTCGCTATATCATGGTTCACCTATCGCGGATTTTTTTTGACAAAAAAAATAACAATAATAATAATAAAATAGAAAGTAAAAAGAAATAAAATTTAAAGATTATTGTGAAACCAGGATGGGCCAAAAAATGATAAAATAAAACAGCCTTTATCAGGCTGTAAAGAGAAACAGAGATGGAGAGTGTAATGACCTGTCAGATGTGAAGGGATTATAAAAGATGTGTGATGAATATCCAGCTCTCTGCTGGGTTTTAATATTCCTCTGCATTACCTTTATGATGTCTATTACAATAATTCTCCTTAGATATTATCATTATTATTATTATTATTGGCAACAATAATTTTCCTTTGATGATGATTGTGGAGATTATTATTATTATTATTATTATTATTATTATTATTATTATTATTATTATTATTATTTTTAAGGGTTCATCATTGTTTGTACATCTGTTGGTTTATTTACTTTCATGACTGTGTACAGTGCCCCTCCATAGTTGGTTGGGACAAAGAGAGTGTGGGGGGTTGGGTAGAATAGAATGTTAGAGAGACAGAGAGAGAGTCAAAGTCAAAGTCAAAATCTTTATTCCATCAAAAATGGCTATAGAGAGAGAGAGAGAGAGAGAGAGAGAGAGAGAGGAGAGAGAGAGAGAGAGAGAGAGAGAGAGAGAGAGAGAGAGAGAGAGAGAGAGAGATCTTTAATTAACTCTTGTTCATTCAACCAAAACTACATTATTTATTGTAAAAATAATGGTTTAATTACAAATTCGTGATACTAATGATATGAATAATAATATTAATAATAATAATGATAATAATAATAATAATAATAATAATAATAATAATAATAATAATCTCCACAATCATCATCAAAGGAAAAGTATTGTTAAAAATAATAATAATAATAATGATAATAATAATAATAGTAATAATAATAATAAGATCTAAGAAGAATTTTTGTAATAGACATCATGAAAGTAATGCAGAGGTATATTAAAACCCAGCAGAGAGCTGGATATTCATTACACATCTTTTATAATCCCTTCACATCTGACAGGTCATTACACTCTCCATCTCTGTTTCTCTTTACAGCCTGATAAAGGCTGTTTTATTTTATCATGTACCTTGCTTGTGTCATAATCATCTTTAAATTTATTTTTTTATTTTTTAAGGTGTTCCTACTTCGCGGAAATTCACCTATCACGGCTGGTCCCGGAACCGAACCCCCGCGATAAACGAGCTATTGCTGTATATATATATATATATATATATATATATATATATATATATATATATATATATATATATATATATATATATGAAGCAAGAAATAGGCCCATAAATAAAACACAAAAAGAAGCGAAGATGTACTATATATTACGACTGGACTCCCTGAAGAGGACTGGAGTCCAGTCGTAATATATAGTACATCTTCGCTTCTTTTTGTGTTTTATTTATGGGCCTTTTTTTGCCTCATATTGTGCTGTGATATAACAGTGTATTTTGCATATATATATATATATATATATATATATATATATATATATATATATATATATATATATATATATATATATATATATATATATATATATATATATATATATATATATATATATATATATATATATATATATATATATATATATATTTTACAGTCATTTTAAGGAATTAGTCATTTTTAGAAATGATTAAAACAGTGGTCAGTTTGCAAAATGACCTTAAATATTTCTTCATTTTGCGGAAGGACCACTGTTTTGGTCATTATGAAAAATCATCAGGAAGCTAACCTAATCTAGCCTATTTATATAACTTAACCTATTTATTAAACCTAACCTAGCCTACATATGTCTGATGTCGCTTTAATTTTGTAATGTCTTTTTAATGTTTTTAAATTATAGTTTTAAGGTTCAAATAAACAAGCATTTGAAGGTTGACTGTTGTTTATGTGTGTTTTTTTTTCCTTATTTTTCCATATTGACCAGCTGCTATTTGGACATTCTGCAAATTAGCCAAGGAGATTACCGATGATTTTGCAAAATGACCAAAGCTGTGGTCCTTTTGCAAAATGTCCAAATATTTAAGGTCATTTTGGAAACTGACCACTGTTTTTGTCATTTCCCAAAATGACTGGGCATTAGGCAAAATGACTAATTCACCAATATGACCGTAACACACACACACACACACACACACACACACACACACATATATATATATATATATATATATATATATATATATATATATATATATATATATATATATATATATATATATATATATATATATATATATATATATATATATATATATATATATATATATATATATATTTTATATATATATATATATATATATATATATATATATATATATATATATATATATATATATATATATATATATATATATATATATATATATATATATATATATATATATATATATATATATATATATATATATATATATTATATATATATATATATATATATATATATATATATATATATATATATATATATATATATATATATATATATATATATATATATATATATATATATATATATATATATATATATATATATATATATATATTTTATATATATATATATTTTATATATATATATATATATATATATATATATATATATATATATATATATATATATATATATATATATATATATATATATATATATATATATATATATATATATATATATATATATATATATATATATATATATATATATATATATATATATATATATATATATATATATATATATATATACAGTGTTCCTTCCATTAACGCGATGGTTCGGTTCCGGGACCCGGCGGGATACAGGAAAATCGCGAAGTAGGATCAGCCTATATGTACATAAATATTTTAATTTATTTTTACGTTTACACTGTATAAACCCTTCCTGTACTGTTAACAAACCACCCTTTACTTCATAAATAACAGCATGCACTGTAAACATATATGAAAGTGATAGATAAAATTACGGGGAATGAAGTGGTATTTACATGACATACTCACGTACATAGGTATTTTAAAATAATTTTTTGTTTACGTACTGTATAAACCCTCCCTGCACAGTTAAAAAAACACCCTTTACTTTATAAATAACAGCAAGCAACGGAAATTTTTATAAAAGTGATAGGAAAACTTACCGTGAATGAGGTGATGATGATGTGACATACTCATATATACATAGGTATTTTACAATTACTTTTAAGTTTACGTACTGTGTAAACCCTCCCTGCACTGTTAATAAAACTCCCTTTACTTTATAAAGAACAGCATGCAACGTAAATTAATATGAAAGTGATAGGAAAACTTACCGTGAATGAGGTGGTGATGACGTGACATACTCATGTACATAGGTATTTTACAATTGTTTTTACGTTTACGTACTGTATAAACCTTCCCTGCGCTGTTAAATAACACCCTTTACTTTATAATTTACAGCAAGCAACGTAAATTTTTATGAAAGTGATAGGAAAACTTACCGTGAATGAGGTGATGATGACGTGACATACTCATATACATAGGTATTTTAAATTATTTTTATGTTTACGTACTGTATAAACCCTCCCTGCACTGTTAAAAAAACACCCTTTACTTTATAAATAACAGCATGCAACGTATATTTATATGAAAGTGATAGGAGAGCTTACCGTGAATGAGGTGATGATGATGTGACATACTCATGTACACAGGTATTTTACAATTATTTTTACGTTTACGTACTGTATAAGCCCTCCCTGCACTGTTAAAAAAACACCCTTTACTTTATAAATAACAGCATGCAACGTAAATTTATATGAAAGGGATAGATAAAATTACGGTGAATGAAGTGGTAATTACATGACATACTCATGTACATAGGTATTTTACAATTATTTTTACATTTACTTACTGTATAAACCCTCCCTGCACTGTTAAAGAAACACCCTTTACATTTTTTATCGATTAAATAATGAAATTTGTTTTTTCCAATAAAAAAATGAAAATACTGAAAATTTTTATTTTTTCAATATTTTAATATTTTTGCGTATACCCAAAAAATAAAATAATAATTTGCCAAAAAAAAAACCGTGGTACAGTGAAACGCGAACCAAGAAACGCGATCCAGCGAGGGATCACTATATATATATATATATATATATATATATATATATATATATATATATATATATATATATATATATATATATATATATATATATATATATATATATATATATATATATATATATATATATATATATATATATATATATACCTAGATCTCAGAATAGAGCGGAGATAGGTTCTTAGAAGTCATGGGTAAATGGAAAATTGCGCAAAAAAACAAGTCATTTTCCATAGGAAACAATGATAAAGGGCATAGCTCATTCCGCAACCGTCCATAGACACGCTATGCCAAAGATATAAGATAAGTAAAACATATTTTATAAGTACATAAAAAAGCAGAAAGACCTGTAGTTATTTGTATTAACATGCAAATAGTGCACAGTATAAAAGATATACAGATTTACTGTTTGGTTGGTTTCGGGTTTACGTCATGGACTCCCTTTTCTACCAAGCGGTAGGACAGTTGCCTTCTTGCGAAGGACTTGTTTTGGCAGATGTAATCCTTACCCTGAGTGCATGCCCTTTCTAACCTCAGACCGTGACGGGGCAGGAACCGTCGACCTGGCGCCTCAGAGTCGCAGACGCTACCGCTTGAGCCACGGTGACTACATATATGCAGATTTACTGTACAGTAAACAGATTAATGCACTCTATTATGCCGTTGGCACCAGGCTTACACTGGGACATGCATGGTGGCCAGACACACTATACCAAAGATATAAGTAAAACATATTTTATAAGTACATAACAAAGCAGAAAGAAATGTAGTTATTTGTATTAACATGCAAATAGTGTACAGTATGAAAGATGTACAGATTTACTGTACAGTAAACAAATTAATGCATTCTGTTATGCCATTGGCAACAGGCTTACACTGGGACGTTTATGGTGGCCAGATTTGTCAGATAAAGCGGATGTTTTTATTTTCAAATGTATGGTATATTTTATGATATATATTAATCACAAGATGGTAGTACATACTGTAATTCAAATAAAAATGTACTTCATCTTTAAGATACTTGAAATAACTTACCAGCTTACATGTATATTTTTTATATATATAATTTCTCTCATTCATATATTCTGGCAACAAACCAGCCACTGAGGGGGGCAAGCCAGCCTCAACTTGGTGCTGGTCCCAAGCCCGGGTAGATGGGGAGGGTTGGCGGCTAGAAGGGCATCCGTCCATAAAAATTTTGTCAAAACCAAAATATGGCCATTACAGATAACTGGCCAGAAACATCGACCCCACATAAAAGTGGGAAAATATCTAAACGAAGAAGAAGCAGAAGATATATTCTGGCAACACTGATGGTGGCGGTGAGGACGAGGATGCGTATGTTTTGTCACACTTCCATATCAGCTGATGCACCCTCACACACTATTTCCCAGACGATATTATATCGAAAGTATGTTTGCTGATTGTTCTTCATGCTTTATTTAAATTTTCTTCATAATTTTCAATCGCATTAAGCGGTAAATGAAGAGTAGGATGTGGGAGAACGAACCTCGATCGGCAACCGATTTGCTACTTCCGTATCAGCTGATTCACCCTCACACGCTATTTCCCTGACGATATTTTATTGGAAATATGTTTGCTGTTTGTTCTTAATGCATTTTTGCAATTTTCTACATAATATCCGATCGCATTAAGCGGTAGAAGAGGAGTAGGATGCGGGAGAACGAACCTCTATCGGCAAACGTTTTGCTACTTCCGTATCAGCTGATGCACCCTCACACACTATTTCCCTGACGATATTATTTATTGAAAATATGTTTGCTGTTTGTTCTTAATGCTTTTTTTTCAATTTTCTTCATAATATCATATCGCATTAAGCAATAGAAGAGGAGTAGGATGCGGGAGAACGAACCTCTATCGGCAAATGTTTTGCTACTTCTGTATCAGCTGATGCACTCTCACATGCTATTTCCCTGACGATATTATATTGAAAGTATGTTTGCTGTTTGTCCTTAATGCTTTTTTTCAATTATCTTCATAATATCCGATTGCATTAAGTGGTAGAAGAGGAGGAGGATGGCGGAAAAGTGCCCTGAGGCGGTCAATTTTTTACTAAATTGAAAATAAAAATTTAAAAATTTTTTTGGATTGGCCTTATTTGCAAATTTCATATTTTTTTACTATTATTTTTTAGGGGCATTATTGCAATTTCGCTGATAAAAATATGCGTAAAAAAGAACAAAGTATATATATATATATATATATATATATATATATATATATATATATATATATATATATATATATATATATATATATATATATATATATATATATATATATATATATATATATATATATATATATATACAGTGATCCTTCGTTTATCGCGAGGGTTAGGTTCCGGGACCCGTCGCGATAGAGGAATTTTCGCGAAGTAGGATCACCCTATATGTACATAGGTATTTTACATTTATTTTTACGTTTACACTGTATAAACTCTCCCTGTACTGTTAACAAACCACCCTTTACTTCATAAATAACAGCCTGCAATCGTAAATTTATATGAAAGTGATAGATAAACTTACTGTGAATGAGGTGGTAATGACATGACATACTCATGTACATAGGTATTTTACAATTATTTTTACGTTTACTGTATAAACCCTCCCTGCACTGTTAAAACAACCACCCTTTACTTTATAAATAACAGCATGCAACGTAAATTTATATTATACGTGATAGGTAAACTTACCGTGAATGAGGTGGTAATGACATGACATACTCATGTACATAGGTATTTTACAATTATTTTTACGATTACTGTATAAACCCTCCCTGCACTGTTAAAACACCACCCTTTACTTTATAAATAACTGCATGCAACGTAAATTTATATGTACGTGATAATTAAACTTACCGTGAATGAGGTGGTAATGACGTTTGTAGACTCCAGAGGAAATTATTCCGCAGCCAATAACAGCTTTACGGCTGCATTTTGGGGGAGAAGAACATAGTATTGGGGAGTTGCTTTCGCTGTTTCTTCTTTTGTTGTAAAATGGTCTGGTAAGGAATCCTGGCATCGTCGAGAAGATTACAGAAGGTCACCGAACGAACCATGTTATCATCATGTACCTGCGAGAGTTGTTGGACTGCTTTCACATATTCATACATGGCTGCCAAACGTTCGAGTGTAAGGCCAGGTTCTTCAATTTCTTCGTGCGTTTCCTAAAGTTCTTCTTCCTCTTCTTTGTTCGCTGATTTTGTCATTTCATCCAAGTCTTTATCAGTCAAAGGCTGCGAGTGGTAGTTAATTAGTTCATTCACATCTTCGGGAGTCATATCTTTAAAGCCTTCTCCTCTTAGCAATGCAGCCAACTTCACAGATTTCGCAACTGCCGAGTTATGGACTTCGTCAGGAACAAATCCCTTGTAGTCATGGATGACTTCGGGACTTAATTTCTTCCAGTTTTCATTGATTGTGGCCGGCTTCATCTCTTTGATTGCATTTTGAATATTTTGAAGGCATGTGGCAATCGTGTAATTACGCCAGTACGTCTTCATTGAGAATTCTTTGTCCGAATCAATTTATTCAACCAGGTTCGCCATTGCATTTCGTGTGTAGAGGGCCTTGAACGCACGAATAACGCCTTGATCCATAGGCTGAATCAGTGACGTTGTATTCAATGGCAGGAACTCTACTTGAACACAGTCATATTCGAGATTAGTTGCGTGGCCACCTGCATTATCTATCTTCCTTGAAGAGAAAAGTGCGAGATGGCATTCTCTTCCAAAATAGCCCAGTCTCATCCATGTTGAAGACTTGCTCAGGAGCATATTCCCCTTCGGCGATAATTTTCTTGAAGTCGTTGATCACGTAATCTTCTGCGGCAACTGTATCTGTAAAGGCAGCTTCTCCATAAACCGAAATGCTTTTTAGGCCATAGCGTTTTTGAAATTTGGCGAACCATCCCTTGCTTGCCACGAACGATTGTATCCTCAGTGGAGAATCGCTGGAGGGTCCTGTTTGTGGGTCGTCGATATCTTCTTCTCTCCCCTCCTCCTCTCCACAGTTGCCACTGTCGTTGTCGGGTTCGATTGTAGCGAATGTCTCGTACAGCTTCTTCGCCTTTGTTTGTATGATATTGCTGTCTATGCTGATGTTTTTCTTTCTGCAATCAGCAATTCACAGGGCCAAAGCAGATTCCATCAGCACTATTATCTTATTGCGGGATGTTACGACCGTCTTCGCTGATTTATTAAAAGAAATAGTCGCTGTTTTCTTGATATTTGCCTCGTCCTTTTTGATGTAGCGAACAGTAGATTCATTGAGGCCAAAATAGCGGCCGACATCCGTAAACGTTTTTCCTTCTTTCAACATATCTAAGAGTTCACCTTATCTGTTATGGTTGACATCTTCCTTTGCCGCTTAGGCTCACTACCAGAAGCCTTAGAAGATGAAGGATGCTTGGGAGGCATTGCAAAGGTTGAAATACGCGAGTAAAAATATCACAAGCAAAACGTATAAATAAGCACAACGTGAACGGCGCACACGTGAGTTAGACTGAACGAGTGAGGCGAGACAATGGAAGATGGTCGGAGAAACAAACTTCAATGGAAAAGCCAATCAGTCCCCATGATACAGAACATACAGAAAAACAATTCTGTCTCATGAACTATCTTATGTAGGTGCGAGCCTTTGCGTTTTCCAAGACGCCAATACAGTGATCCTTCGCTCTATCGCATTTCTTCCCTCGCGAATTCACTGTATCGGGTTTTTTTTTGCCATATATATTTTATTTTTTTGGGTACACCTAGTTCTCAGAATAACGCCTAGATAGGTTCTCAGAAGTGTCTGGTAAATGGAAAATCGTGTGAAAAAACGAGTTATTTTCCACAGGAAACAATGATAAAGGGCATAGATATGTTCCAAACCTTACATACACACACCATGCCAAAGATATAAGATAAGTAAAAACATATTTTATTACAATATACCAAAGCAGAAAGTCCTGTATCCATTTTTAAGAGTATGCAAAAGATATTCATATTCACTTTACAGCTAGAAATTAATATACATTACTATACTTTACTCTACTATGCAGTGGGCAACAGTTATACAGTACACTGGGACCTGCATGGTGGCAGTGAGCAAGTATCTTATGTGGTAGAAGAGGAGGAGGATGCAGGAGAACGAACCTCTATCTGCAAATGTATACAAAGATAAAATAAGAATTATAAATAACCAAAGCAAGACTAAAAAACGAAAAAAAAAAGTTAATTATGCAATGCCTAAATCTACGATATGACAGATTAAAAAAACTTAATCTACATTCTCTAGAGAGGCACAGAGTTAGGGGGATATGATTGAGGTGTATAAATGGTTTAAAGGGATTAACAAGGGTGATATTAATAAAGTTTTAAGAATTCATGATCAAACCAGAACTCGTAATGGGTAATGGATTTAATCTTGATAAATTTAGGTTCAGAAGGGAAATTGGTGAAAATAGGCTTGGTAATACCGTAGAGTATTCCTAGTAGGATAATAAATGCCAATACCTTAGACACCTTCATATGTAGATTAGATAGACATATGACAGAGGTAGGGTGGGTTTATATATAATGTATTATGATGATGATCTTTTCTTATCGTAATCCTCTTTGTACTGGTGGAAGAAGCGTCCGCGGGCGCTTATTTACTATATATATATATATTTTTTTAAATATAGTAAATAAGCGCCCGCGGAGGCTTCTTCCACCAGTACAAAGAGGATTACGATAAGAATAGATCATCATCATTATACATTATATATACACCCACTCTATTGGGTAGAATAGAATGATGGAGAGAGAGAGAGAGAGAGAGAGAGAGAGAGAGAGAGAGAGAGAGAGAGAGAGAGAGAGAATCTTTAATTAACTCTTGTTCATTCAACCAAAACTACATTATTTATTGTAAAAATAATGGTTTAATTACAAATTCGTAATAATAATGATATTAATAATAATAATAATAATAATAATAATAATCTCCACAATCATCATCAAAGGAAAATTAATGTTAAAAATAATAAAAATAATAATAATAATAATAATAATAATAATAATAAGATCTAAGGAGAATTTTTGGAATAGACATCATGAGAGTAATGCAGAGGTATATTAAAACCCAGCAGAGAGCTGGATATTCATTACACATCTTTTATAATCCCTTCACATCTGACAGGTCATTACACTCTCCATCTGTTTCTCTTTACAGCCTGATAAAGTCTGTTTTATTTTATAATTTTTTGTTCTATCCTGGTGTGGGAAAAAAAAAGGGGGGGGGGCGTTATTTGCGAAATCCGAGTTTTTTACTATTATTTTTGGGGGCGCTATTGTAATTTCGCAGATAAAAAAAATTTTGTATGAAAGGAACGTGTATATGCAAAAATATTAAAGTATTAAAAAATTAAAACTTTTCAGTATTTTCATTTTTTTATTAAAAAAAAATTTCATTATTAAATTGATAAAAAAAAATTATTTCCCAACCTACAAATAATAAAACAGTAAGAAATAGTAAATAAACATAACTTTGAACATGTAACTCTGCACCATAGAAAGTACGATACCAGTATCAGCGTTTCGGAAAACGCAAAGGGTCGCACCTACCTGAGCTAGCATATATTAAAATTTCCAGTAGTTTCATGATTTTATTGATAAAAAAATGTATTTCTTAGCCTAAGAATAATAAAACTGTAAAAAATAGTAAAAAACATAAATGCTAACAGTTTTGCACCATGTAAAATACAATACCGGTATCAGCGTTTCGGAAAACGAAAAGGGTCGCACCTACGTGAGCTTGTACATATTGAAATTTTCATTGTTTTATTGATAAAACAAGCATTTCCTAGCCTAAGAGTAATAAAACAGTAAAAAATATTAAAAAGCATAAATTTAGATATATAACTCACAGTATTGCATCATGTAAAATACTGCCGATAGCATACAATGTATTGGGGTCGCACCTTCGTGAGCTAGCATATATATTAAAATTTCCAGTAGTTTCATGATTTTATTGATAAGAAACGTATTTCCTAGCCTAAGAAAAACAAAACTGTAAAAAATAGTAAAAAACATAAATACTAACAGTATTGCACCATGTAAAATACGATACTGGTATCAGCGTTTTGGACAAAGGCTCACAACAACGTGAGATAGTTCATGGTATGCTATTGGCTGAAAGAGTGAGGGATCTGTATCATGGGGTCTAATTGACTTTTTCATTGAAGGTTGGTTCTCCCACCATCTTCCATTATCTCGCCTCACTTGTTCAGTCTAACTCACGTGTGCGCCGTTCACGATGTGCTTATTAATACGTATTGCTTGTGATTTTTTTACTCGCGTATTTTAACCTTTGCAATGCCTCCCAAGCATCCTTCATCTTCTAAGGCTTCTGGTAGTGAGCCTAAGCGGCAAAGGAAGATGTTAACCATAACACATAAGGTGAAACTCTTATATATGTTGAAAGAAGGAAAAAGGTTTACGGATGTCGGCCGCTATTTTGGCCTCAATGAATTACAACCGTAAAGCTGTTATTGACTGTGGAATAATTTCCTCTGGAGTCTACAAACGTCATTACCACCTCATTCACGGTAAGTTTACCTATCACGTACATATAAATTTACGTTGCATGCTATTATTTATAAAGTAGAATGTGGTTTTTTAACAGTGCAGGGAGGGTTTAAACAGTAAACGTAAAAATAATTGTAAAATACTTATGTACATGAGTATGTCATCTCATTACCACCTCATTCACAGTAAGTTTATCTATCACTTTCATATAAATTTACGCTTGCATGCTGTTACTTATGAAGTAAAGGGTGGTTTGTTAACAGTACAGGGAGGGTTTATACAGTTTATACAGTGTAAACGTAAAAATAAATGAAAATATCTATGTACATAAAGGATGATCCTACTTCGCGAAAATTCCTGTTTCGCGCCGGGTCCCGGAACCGAACCTTCGCGATAATCGAAGGAACACTGTACATTGTACGCCATCGGACAGTATTTCACATGATGCAATACTGTGAGTTATATATCTAAATTTATGGTTTTTACTATTTTTTACTGTTTTATTACTCTTAGGCTAGGAAATACTTGTTTTATCAATAAAATAATGAAAATTTCAATATGCACTAGCTCACGTAGGTGCGACCCTTTTCGTTTTCCGAAACGCTGATACCAGTATCGTATTTTACATGGTGCAATACTGTTAGTATTTATTTTTTTACTATTTTTTACTGTTTTATTATTCTTAGGCTAAGAGATACATTTTTTTATCAATAAAATCCTGAAACTATTGGAAATTTTAATATTTGCTAGCTCACGTAGGTGCAACCCTTTGCGTTTTCCGAAGGGCTGATACCGGTATCGTACTTTCTATGGTGCAGAGTTACATGTTCAAATTTATGTTTTTTTACGATTTCTTACTGTTTTATTATTTGTAGGCTGGGAAGTAAATTTTTTTTTTATCAATAAAATAATGAAATTTTTTTTTCAATAAAAAATGAAAATACTGAAAATGTTTATTTTCTCATATATTTTAATACTTTTTCATATACCCCCCCAAAAATAAATTGCCAAAAAAAAATCGCGATACAGTGAGTTCGCAAGAGAAGAATCGCGATAGAGCGAAGGATCACTGTATATATATATATATATATATATATATATATATATATATATATATATATATATATATATATATATATATATATATATATATATATATATATACATACAGGTATACCTCGGCTTAAGTTATTTTCAGTTAAGTCGTTTTCGATTATACGTCGATTTTTAAAAAAAATATATGGAAAAAAATAATAAAAATAAAGTTTACGTCATTATATTCAACTTTACGTCTGTCCTCTACAAATATTGGAATCATAATATCACTAGAAAACCATTAAAAGCACATGAAATCATATTACTGTACAATAAATAAAAACAAAAGCACATAAAATCATGTTATTGTACAATAAATAATAATTAAAGCATATAAAATCTTATTAGAATACGTACAGTAGTTCCAATATATACCGTTAGGCATCGTCACTCGTCATTCCCACGAAACTGCTATTGTTTTGAATTGATTAGTTTATGTATAGTATATGTCTGTTTATCGGCTACTCTCATTCTCATTCATTTGTGACCTTATATATTGCCCCCTGGCACCTAATTGAAAAAAAGCATTAAGAACAAACAGCAAAGTTATTTTTAATATTATATTGTTAGGGAAGAAATGGAGTGGGTGTGGTGCTAGACCCCCAAACCAAGGAGGAGCTGGTGGAGGTGGTGAGGAAGAGCAGCAGGATTTTGAGGATCAAGTTGGTATATGGTCAGGAAGCAATAAACGTGATCAGCGCATATGCCCCCCAAGTTGGGTGCGATGGCGCAGAGAAGGAAACATTCTGGCAAGAAATGGACGAAGTACAGAGGGAGGTCCCGCCGGGGGAGAGGTGTGTCGTGGGCGGCGACTTAAACGGGCATATAGGACATGACAACGATGGAGTGAGACGAGTTCATGGAGGCAAAGGTACTGGAGTGAAAAACCAGGAGGGGGAGAGCGTGCTGGAATTTGCCATAGCATTTGACATGGCGATCCTGAACAAGTTCTTCATGAAAAACAGCTACCGGACATACAGGAGTGGCCCCAGAGTCAAATCGACTTCCTCCTGTATCGAAGAGAAAACATCCGAGAAGTGGAAGACTGTAAAGTACTACAAGGAGAGAGTGTGGGATTGCAGCACAGCCCAGTTGTGGCGAAGCTGGTTGTAAGGATGCGAAGGACCGGAGTCGAGAGGGGAGAACCTAGGATCAAGTGGTGGAAACTCAAGGATGAGGTGGTGCGGCAGGAGTTCAAGAAGAAAGCACTACAAAGGATAGAAGAGGCAGAGGAGGTGAATCAGTGGTGGAAAAGGAACAGTGAAGTGATCAGGAGTACGGCAGAGGAAGTCCTCGGAAAGTCATCTGGAAACAAGCCGAGAAACGGAAAAGTCTTTTGGTGGTGGTCCTCAAATTGCAAAGAGAAGATAGAAAAGAAGAAAGAGATGAAGAAAGCTTACGACAAGGAAAGAACAGAGGAGCGTAAAGCTATGTTGAAAGATGCAAATAAGGAGGCGAAGAGGGCTGTAGCACATGCGCGTGCAGCAGCACTGCAGAATATGTATGAGAACCTTGAAACAAAGGAGGGACAGAAGAGAATCTATAAGTTAGCAAAAGAAAGGAACAGATCGACAAAGGACCTAACATCAATAAAGCAAATCGAGGATAAGAACGGAAGAGTGCTTACTGACCCCGACATGATTAAAATGCGGTGGAGGGACTACTACGAAGAACTTCTAAATCAGGAAAATCCAAGAATACGAAGAGGTGAAGGAGTGGGAATGGAGGGAGAGGTAGACGCTGTGAGTGAGGCGGAAGTCAGAGAAGCGTTGAAGAAGATGAAAAATGGAAAGTCAGTAGGGCCAGACCAGATTCCTGCAGAGGTATGGAAGAGTTTAGGCGAAGAAGGGATACGGGTGCTGACAAAGTTCCTGAACATGGTGATGAAGGAGGAGACTATCCCGAACGAGTGGAGAAATAGTATAATGGTACCGATTTTCAAAGAAAAGGGAGACATCCAGAGTTGCAACAACTATAGAGGAATTAAGCTAACATCTCACACTATGAAGCTGCTGGAAAGAGTGTTGGATAAAAGGCTGAGGGAGGAGACAGAAGTTTGTAGTGAGCAGTTTGGTTTTATGAAAGGTCGAGGAATAATGGATGCAGTATTCGCAATGAGGCAGACAATGGAAAAATATAGAGATAAGCAAAGAGGGCTGTACATGGCGTTTATTGACCTGGAAAAAGCTTATGATCGGGTCCCGAGAAGCGAGGTGTGGAGGAGTATGAGGTCGAAGGGAGTGAAGGAGAAGTATGTCAAGATAGTTCAGGACATATACAGGGAAGCCACAACAAGAGTAAGAAGTACAGTTGGCACTACAGAGCCTTTTCAGGTGAAAGTTGGACTCCATCAGGGATCAGCTCTTAGCCCCTATTTATTTAACCTTCTCATGGATGTGATAGTGGAGGAAGTGACAAAGGAGGCACCATGGAGCATGCTCTTTGCAGACGATATTGTTTTGGTCTCCGAGAGCCGTGAAGAATTGCAAGAGAGGTTGGAGCTATGGAGGGGTTTGCTGGAGGATTACGGACTGAAGGTGAGCAGACAGAAAACGGAGTACCTGGAGTGCAATGTGACACAAGGAGGCGACCTGTTCATGCAAGACCACAAGCTCCCAAAGGCGGACGCCTTCAAATACCTCGGCTCCTACGTAACGAAGGATGGAGACCTAGAGAGAGATTGATCATAGGATCCAGGTAGCGTGGAACAGCTGGAAGAGAACATCAGGGGTGCTATGTGACAAGAAAATCAGTGCTAGAGTGAAAGGAAAAGTGTACAAGTCAGTTGTGAGACCAGCGTTGCTGTACGGTGCGGAGACGTGGCCGGTGAAAAAGGTTCAAGAAAGGAAGATAGATGTCGCAGAAATGAGAATGCTGAGGTGGATGTGTGGGGTGACGAGGGAGGACAGGATACGAAATGACCAGATCAGAGGTACAGTGAAGGTGGTGGAGGCGTCGGCGAAAGCGCAGGAGAGGAGATTACAGTGGTTCGGTCATGTGAAGAGGAGAGAAGAAGACTACGTGGGTGTGAGAGTGATGGAGATGGACGTGGAGGGCAGACGTAGACGAGGAAGACCTAAACTACGGTGGAAGGACCGACTGAAGGAGGATCTCAGAGAGAGACAGCTGGAGGAAGAGCAAGTGATGGACCGGAACCAGTGGAGACGACTAGTGAAGAGATGCGACCCCATATGAAAATGGGAACGCAAATACAGGAAGAAGAAGAAGATTGTTAGGGAAATAGCGTGTGAGGGTGCATCAGCTGATACGAAAGTAGCAAAACGTTTGCCGATAGAGGTTCGTTCATAGGCTGCCAGGTACAGGGAAATTTCCTTGTTTTAGGGAAATTCAGGTGGGTACAGGGAAACGGGGAAGAAACTTAAAAATTCACTAAAATCGAGGGAAAATCCAAAAATGAAAGAGGGAAAATCTAGGGAAATTTTGGAGAACTAGCTATTATTATTCTAATTCTTTATATTTTTATTCTGTGTGGTAATTGAGATGAAGAAATTGAAATGTATATAGCCTTGTATATGTATCTATAATGGGGATATTTTGAGCCAAATAGGGAAATTTTGTAAGCGAATCTAGGAAATTTTTGACAGCTTGACCTGGCAGCACTGGTTCGTTCTTCTGCATCCTACTCCTCTTCTACCACTTAATGCAATCGGATATTGTGAAGAAAATTGAATGAAAGCATTAAGAACAAACAGCAAACTTATTTTTAATATAATATCGTCAGGGAAATAGCGTGTGAGGGTGCATCAGCTGATATGGAAGTAGCAAAACGTTTGTCTGTAGAGTTTCTTTCTCCAGCATCCTACTCCTCATCTACCGGATATTGTGAAAAAAATTGAAAAAAAGCATTAAGAACAAAGAGCAAACATATTTTTAATGTAATATCGTCAGGGAAATAGCGTTAGAGGGTGCATTAGCTGATACGGAAGAGTGACAAAACGTATGCAGCCTCGTCCTCACTGCCACCATCAGTGTTGCCAGAATACATAAATGAGAGAAATGATAAATACACCTAGTTCTCAGAATAACGCCTAGATAGGTTCTCAGAAGGATCGGGTAAATGGAAAATCGTGTGAAAAAACAAGTTATTTTCCATATGAAACAATGATAAAGGGCATATATACGTTCCAAACCTTACATAGACACACCATGCCAAAGATATAAGATTAGTAAAAAACGTATTTTATTACTACATAGCAAAGCAGAAAGCCCTGTATCTATTTTTAAGAGTATACAAAAGATATTTATATTCACTTTACTAGAAATTAACATACAATACTATACTTTACTCTGTTATGCAGTGGGCAACAGTGGGACATGCATGGTGGCAGTGAGCAAGTAATTTATGTGGTAGAAGAGGAGGAGGATGCAGGAGAACGAACCTCTATCTGCAAATGTATGCAAAGATAAAGTAAGAATTATAAATAACCAAAGCAAGACTAAAAAACGAAAAAAAAATAATAATTTTGCAATGCCTAAATCTACCATATGACAGATTAAAAGAACTTAATCTACATTCTCTAGAGAGGCACAGAGTTAGGGGGGATATGATTGAGGTGTATAAATGGTTTAAAGGGATTAACAAGGGTGATATTAATAAAGTTTTAAAAATTCATGATCAAACCAGAACTCGTAATGGGTAATGGATTTAATCTTGATAAATTTAGGTTCAGAAGGGAAATTGGTGAAAATTGGCTTGGTAATACCGTAGAGTATTCTTAGTAGGATAATAAATGCCAGTACTTTTTTTTTATTTATTTTTTTTTTTTTTTAGGATGGGATAGGATAGGAGGGGAAAAAAAGGGAGGGGATTAAGGATATAAGGGAATTGGAGGGAAAAGCACGAAAATTAAATAAAGTAAGAGAGAAAAAAGAGTGGGGCAGACCCTCGTACTAAGTTTTGATCTGGAATTCAGATTCTGAATTGTATTACTTAGGCACCTTCAAATGTAGATTAGATAGACATATGACAGAGGTTGGGTGGGTGTATATATAATATATAATGATGACGATCTTTTCTTATCGTAATCCTCTTTGTACTGGTGGAAGAAGCCTCCGCGGGTGCTTATTTACTATATTATTATTATTATTATTATTATTATCATTATTATTATTATTATTATTAATAGTTGATTAATCTTGTTCTCCACAAGGCTTCAGTATTAACTCGCTTGGTATACTCAACTATAAATAATGAAAAAACTTTTTTTCTTTGCTCAAAGCAATGTAGTTTGACATGCCTACTTCATGACTGTACTTAAATCTAGTTTAAGAATTATGTTATATATAAGAGATCATGCCAGTGTAATAATGCAGACCTTATCTTCCAGGTGCGAGGTTTTTTTTGTGACTAATAGTATCGTCATTGTGTTCTCGTCAAAACCATGGACCAAAAGCCAAAATGTGGCAAAAAGTTCGTTGCCTCAAGAACGCTCCACAGAATTTTGTGGTAAGAAGCTGAGTGTATCATTATATGACTGAATAGCAAATGATAACCCTCTACAAATAGTACTACTACTATGGCATACTAGTACTGTGTGTATGTATGTATATATATATATATATATATATATATATATATATATATATATA